>JANJGN010002686.1:0-62469 GCA_026770705.1 Isurus oxyrinchus
TCATGGGAGACAGTCAACTATATCTGTCAGATGATTGGCCCTGAGATCTCCCCTAACTGTGTGGGTGGACACCCCATCCCAGCAGCTCTGAAGCTCACAGTTGCCCTCCACTTCTATGCCTCTGGCTCCTTCCAGGGCTCGGTGAGTGATCTTTGCGGTGTCTCCCAATCAGCTGTCCACACTTGTGTCAAGCGGGTTACAGACGCTCTGTTCAGACAGGTATCCACCTTCATCCACTTCTGCAGCAGCCAGGCAAGCCAGACACAGGGAGCCAGAGGCTTTGCGGCCAGTGCTGGCTTCCCCCGTGTCCAGGGTGCTATAGACTGTACACATGTGGCCATCGAGGTGCCAGTGGGTGAGCTCAGTGCCTTCGTCAACAGGAAGGGCTTCCACTCCATGAACGTGCAGAAAGTGTGTGATCACAGGATGCTGATTCTACAAGTCTGTGCAAGGTTCCCAGGCTGCTCCCACGACGCCAACATCCTCAGACACTCCCAGGTGCCGGTGCTCTTCAGTGCTCCGGCTCGGCTGGATGGTTGTCTGGTGAGTAACAAGGGCTATCCCCTGCGAAGGTGGCTCATGACACCTCTCCGCCGTCCAAGGACAGAAGTTGAGCAGCGGTACAATAGGAGCCATCGGTTTTCTCAAGATGCACTTCCGATGCCAGTACCCCCCAGATCGCGTCTGTCTGATAGTGATAGTCTGCTGCTCCCTGCACAAACTTGCGCTGGATGCAGTTGATGATGAAAACTTTGACGCTCTGGATGAGGCTGTACATGATGAATCCAGCAGTGCGTCAGAGGATGAGGAAGCACAGGGCGATGATGAGGGGCAGCACGCCCACCCGCTACTACACCAAGGAGGCAGGGACACCCGGGACAATTTAATCCAATGAACCTACAGCGAGCTCCACACACATGGATCAGCAGGAGCAGCATTGCCTGGAACTTCCACACGTGGCACTAAGGTGCTCCATCTTCCACCTGTTCAGCTGTAAATAAGGGCTTAGTACAGAAACATCAGTGTCCACTCAAACATTCATGATAAATATGGGAAAAAGAAAAATGCACCACAAACTAAAGACCCTCAGCCATGGTTACAAAGGTGGACTTTATTCTGTCCAAAACAAAAACACACACCACTTGTTAGTGATCACAAAAATATGGGTCCCTATTCTAAGGCCAACACAAAATCACCAGTGACAAACCCGTGGAGTGCCTGAGGTGCCTTCTGCTTACGTTTTCGGGTGCTACGTCTTGGTGCTGCCCCATCGCTCGGAGTGGCTGGTGAGAGAGACAGTCTGCTGACTCTGCTGTCCTGTTGGCCTCGATGACCTTGGCAGACGTCCTCGGGCCTGTGGAGCCTGTGATGGGCCCCGCCTGGGAGGGAGTGGCCAGTTCCTGAACTGGCACCTCCCATTTGTCGCAGCCTCAACGGAAGCAACGTTAACTGGCAGAGGGGCGGAGGAGTTGCTGCCCTCATCCGGAGCGTCCTGAGAGGAGATCGCAGTGACGAAAGGCAGCTGCTGCACTGACGTGAGGTCCAAATCTACCTCCCTGCTCACCGCAAATGCATGGGCACCGAGTGCCGGCGCTTGGTGTCCGCAACATCTCCCACAATGGAAAACACCACCTGTGGCCGAACCACCGTGAGGGCTTGCGTCAGAGCGTAACCCAATCATATTCTGATCCATTTGGTGGGAGCCCCTCTCTCTGAGAGTCGCCAATCTCTCATTGAAGGAATTCTGATGCTCTGCCTGAGGGCGGGATCTTCACATGCACTCTGCCTAGACTCCTCCGTCGCAGAGAGCAACTGAACCATTCCTTCATGCAACCCTGCCAGATGCAAACGCACTTCCTGCCGCCTGTCCTGCAGCTGCTGCAATGGGGACAACTCCAGAGACACGTCATCAGTGCCACACTCAGCATCTGCCTGGTCCCCTGTAGCCCTCTGGCTGCTGGTGCCATCGGCACTCTCTGCCCCTACCATCTCCTCCAGCGATTGTGAAGTGCCCTCTCCACTGTGACCTGGGACACTAGCCGATGGTAAGGTCCCCACCGAGGCATGTGTGTCTGCGCTGGTGCCTGGCTGGCTGAAACGATGTGCCGCAAGTTGCACTTGTTGGCCCTCAGGTGTGGAGTGGGAGCCGCAGGGTTGAGGTGCGAGTCGCTCTGGAGGTGATGCTGAAATTAACAACAAGGACCGTGCATCAGTTAGCGGACATTCAGGTCAACCTTTCATCCCTTTCACCCCCCCAGCCTCATAAGTCAGTCACCCTTCAAGACCCTAAGGAAAAGAACATTGGTGAGGTGAAAAAGAGTCAAGAAGAGGCCCAGACAGTAAACGCACATTCAGACAGGCTGGTCAGATGGCCTCAGGAATGCCACATGGCAAGTTATGAACCATAGGAGTGGGGAGCGGGATAGTGATCACAAATGGGATAAGGTGACTTTGGAAGCTGGTGGAGATGCGATTCCTCAAGGGGACGAGGGTCCCTTCTGTATGACCCACACGTCAGAGAGTCTCAGTCTGTGAATGAGCAGTGTTGCAGCATTAACGATTGCGGCAACCATCAGTGGTTTGGACGGTGGGGAGACAGAGTGGATGGGACTGTGGACCTCAAATACCTGCCCGCTGGACCCCAGCCTCACCGCCCCCGGCCACCCTGGCCTCCTGCTTCCTGCCCAGCTCCATGGCCTGGTCCTCGAAGGGTGTGAGGCGCTGCAGGAGGGCGCTCCCACCTCCAGTCCTCTGGCACTCCCTGCAGAACAGAGAAGAGGATTTATTGGGGCTGATCGCTCATGTACTCTGTGCACGCACCCCACACCCCAACCACAGTGTTCCATCTGAGGCCTCCAGCGGCTCCTGTCCACACCACTGGTGATCAGTCCCCAGAAGATAACACGGCCGGTCCCAACCCCCTCCCCCAACACCCACCTTGGACACATTCGGCGTCCATCACATTGAATAGCACACGGGTCCTAGCGCCCATGGCAAGGAGGCGGAACTAGGTGCGGCACCAATGCCAGCAGATGGCACTTGGCCAAAACCCCTTGAGTCTCCCCTTGCACCATCTCATTCCCATCAATATGACATGTGTTGGAGTTCTGAGTATGTGTCTCGCTGCCTCCCCTGCAGGTTGCCCCCAGACTACTCAAATGCTACAAACACCAACATATGCTGCGCGGTGAACCCTTCTTCTCCTCAACCACTAAGGCTGATGTAAGCATGGTCAGTCCCCATTTGCCCACCCAGCGTGCGACAGTTGCCCTCTGCAGTAACGAAAGCAGGACATGGTGGGGGGTCAAAGGCTAAGGCTGCCTTCTGGGTTAAATGCCCAAGACAGACAAGGTACTCACCCTCCCAGAGCGCAGCAATCATTGAATCGTTTCCTGCACTGGATGCCAATGCACCGCACATCATCATTGGTGCTTACAGCGTCACCCACCTCCTCCCATGCCTGGCTGGTGACTTGGGGGGGCCCTCCTCCTCCCACCCTCCGGATACAGAAGGTACCAGCGAATGCCCACTTCTTGCAGGAGGACCGCAGGGCATGCATCACAAAATCGGGGGGCAAATTGCCCCCCCTTCCCCGGCCTGTCCTGCAGCCTGCCCCCCTCCTCTGCTCATGCTGCTGTCCACTCGGACCTCCCTCCCTCTCTCCACGATTGGCCATGGTGCACTGCCTCAAGCAGGCTGACTGGCCATTCTTTATACAGGTTGCAGGCTCCTCATTGGAACCGGCAGTCTGAGGCCGCCCGACCCCATGACTATTTTCCCGTTCTCACAGGAGTTGCTTACCCGCCGGGTGGGCCTTAATTGGCCCGCCCGCGGAAAATGACGGCACGGCCCGTTTCTCCAGCAGCAATCGGCCACCTGCCCGACGAACGTAAAATTCTGCCCAATGAGACTATTTTGAAGCTTGAATTTGATTCCTTTCTGTACCTGTGGGAACTTTGCTGGATTTAATTTATAAGGATGTTTGTTACCTTATTGAAGATGAAACTTCTACACATACACCATGTACAGCTAAATTTGTCCTCTCTGGCTTATTCCCGCAAATAGCTGTGTGTGACTGCAATAGCCTTTCCAAATCACTTTGACACTTGTCTGGAAGGTAACTCTATAATATATTTAAATTTTCAAGTATTCACCACCCCCAAATTATCCAGTTTGATTAGAGGAAAATCAATTTCAGAATCCTGCATTTCTGCCTTTTTCTCTTTATCTACCACCACAAACACCTCCTTTTGGTCCTCTTCCCTGTCAAAATACTTTTGAAGCATATTTACATGACACACCCTCTGCCTCTTTCTTCTATCTGGAGTATTTATTACATTTACAAATTTAAACATCTCCCCACTGGGTTTTAGGTTCGAGGTTTTTCTCCTCATCAGAACTTTCCTCAGCATCTGATGCCTCCTTTTTAAAATTTAACTTTTTAAGCTGATCCTCTCTGTCTCTTTGCTTTGTTCTCTCTTCCATTGCTAACTTCTCCCTCTGGAGACCAGGTTTTCAGATTTCCATTTCTGTTTGGAAATAATCTCTCCTATTCCCTTTCTTTTTCTGCTGCCTGTAGTTCCAGTTTTTTTTTTCATTTCCAGTCCTTTTTCCCTTTTTGTTTGCCTCCAATTCAAGTTTTCTCAGTTCCTGTCCTTGTTCAATTTCAAGCCTCTTTATTTCGAAAGGAAGTCTCCCTAACTCCAGCTGTGGCTCATTCATGTCAGGAACACTTCCAATTTCAAATGCTGTGCTCTAATGACAACTATGCCTGCTTTCTTTGCCCCTACAGGTAACCCCCAACTGCAACTTATCCGCCAACTCATCCTTAGATGTTTTTTGTAACCCAGCCAGAGTTATATCCTCTACTTCCATAAAGGTTTTAGCCAAGGATACAGCCATTTTTGCAGTTCTACCACTTTAAAAATCCCTCATGCCAACTCCTGAATTCAAAGTGCTTCTCGTGCTCACAACGTTAAGATTCACCAACTCCAAGTCAATTGAGCGGTTTCAAATATACCCCGCAAGGAGCGCCCAATTTTGTTATGGCACAGTGGATGGTAAATGCTGAGCTACTCAAATCCCAGAGGAAACTTGAAACAGCTGCCATAGCTGTTTTTGCAATTTGTATTTTTAATTTGAGATGTGTGCCTTGAATTCAGTAGTAATAAGTGAACCGAGCCTTAGAGGTTTTATTCACAAAACTAAGTTGAACCTTTATTAATAAAATAAATGATTTTAAGCACATATATAGGTCTACAAATTATTACTATGATAACTCCTGGCTCCCCTAATTAATCTGACTCCCAGTTACACCTCTGTTAAGGTAACAGTAAAACAACATAGATTTTAACAGGCCCAAGCAAAGCACACAATACCCTGGACAGTGATACTTAAAATGAATTCTCTTATCTTTGGTTGCTATAGGCAGCAACTTGACATATGCAGGCTGGAGGCTTTTCACACTTGTTAGTCCATAGAGTTTCTTCTTCCTTACACATAGCTTCATCTCCTTTGTACATATTTCTCCCTTTTTAATGTAAATCCCATTGTTTCAATATGCCTTCGCAACTTTACTTTTCCCATAATATAAATCACTACCTGGGTTTATCTAAAAATGCGAATGTTCCTAACACCTCCCATTCTAAAACTTCAGCTATGTTGACGTATTTAGCATTCCAAACCTAGTTTCTATTCTGATAACTCAAAGCACCCAGACTTGCTGTCTATAATTCAATTAAAGCCCCCACACACATACAACCACACACAGGGAAACTAATCTGAACCCCAGTGTGAATCTACCTTTACACTAAATTACAATGGGATTATGAAAATTATTATATTTTCGTGACAACAGTGGTGCTGAGCTGCCTTCTTGTGCAGTCCATGCGGTGTAGGTGCACCCACTATGCTGTTAGGAAGGGAGTGCCAGGATTTTGACCCAGCGACAGAGCACTCCTTACTTAAGGAGGCACATACTTGCATTGGAAGCAATTCAGAGAAGGTTCACTCAGCTGATTCCTGGGATGAAGGGGGTTTGTCTTATGAGGAAAGGTTGAGCAGGTTGGGGTTTAGAACCCATTGGGGTTTAGAAGAACGAGAGGTGATCTTATTGAAACAGAAGATCCTGAGGGAGATTGACAGGGTGGATGCTGAGAGGATGTTTCCCCCTCGTGTGGGTGTGGGGGATCTAGAATGAGGTGGGGGGGGGGCACAGGTTAAATATAATGGGGTCTCCTATTGAAGAGGGAGGCGAGGAGGAATTTCTTCTCTCAGTGGGTGGTCAGTCTGTGGGATTCTCTCCCCCCCAGACAGCGGCCGAGGCCGGGTCACTGAGTACATCCCAGGCCGAGTTAGACAGAGTTTTGATGGACGAGGGGAGTGGAGGGTAACAGGGGAGGGAGGGACAGGCAGGGAAGTGGAGTCGAGGCCACAATCAGAGCAGCCACCATCTTATCCAATGGGGTTGGGGGGGGTGGAACAGGGTCGAGGGGCCGAATGGCCAACTCCCGCCCCTAATTCTTGTGTCAGGGAGGGTGCGGCGCGTGTGGAGGGTGGGATTCCTCTGGAGTTCCCGGCCCAGCAACCTCCCTCCGGCCAGGTCGGATTACCCCGCACCCCCTCTCTCCCCTTCCCCCCCCCCACTGACCCCACCTCCCTCTCCATCTCTCTCTCTTCCCCCCCACCCTCCACCTCCCCCCTCTCCCTCTCACACCCCCCCTCTCTCTCTCTCTCTCTCTCTCTCCTGACCCCCCCTCTCCTCCCCCCTCTCCCTCTCACACCCCCCCCTCTCTCTCTCTTTCTCTCTCCTGACCCCCCCTCTCCTCCTCCCCCCCCACCCCCGTGATCCCGCGCAGCCGCCCCTCCACCCAATAAAAACTGAGGGGGGGCGGGGCCGCCAAAAAAATCCCCAACCCCCAACACCACCTGACCTTGTGACGTCACAGGCAGGACGCGACCCGGCCTCCCCACCTCTGCCCAAAACACCCACTAGCGGACGGGTCCCACCCGCTGCTCAGTGCTGGTCGTTCTTGTTGTGGTTGGAGGAAGTGTTGGTGCTGCAGCGAGAGGAAGGAGGCGGGAGAGTGAAGGAGAGAGGGAGAGGCGGCGCGATCCCCGCCCGCCCGCGGTCAGTCAGCGGAACGTCCGCCGCGATCACCAGCAGCGGCCACTCGGCGCCCGGACCCGAGGAGCAGGTAAAGCGGCGGAGAATGGGCGGCGGGGAGGCGGGTCTGGTCTCGGGGGTTTGTTTCTCTGGGTCACTGGTCCCTGTCCCCACCCTCCCGTCCCCGCCCGTTCACCTGTCCTCAGCGCTGCGAGAGGTGGGGAGGGGGAGGGAAGCTGGGCAGCGACTGGGGAAGCGGACACACCTGGGAAGGTGCGAGTGGGATTAGTTTGGGATTGAGACAGGGAGATGGGGAGAGAGTGGGGCAGTGGGATTAGTTTGGGATTGAGACAGGGAGATGGGGAGAGAGTGGGGCAGTGGGATTAGTTTGGGATTGAGACAGGGAGATGGGGAGAGAGTGGGGCAGTGGGATTAGTTTGGGATTGAGACAGGGAGATGGGGAGAGAGTGGGGCAGTGGGATTAGTTTGGGATTGAGACAGGGAGATGGGGAGAGAGTGGGGCAGTGGGATTAGTTTGGGATTGAGACAGGGAGATGGGGAGAGAATGGGGCAGTGGGATTAGTTTGGGATTGAGACAGGGAGATGGGGAGAGAGTGGGGCAGTGGGATTAGTTTGGGATTGAGACAGGGAGATGGGGAGAGAGTGGGGCAGTGGGATTAGTTTGGGATTGAGACAGGGAGATGGGGAGAGAGTGGGGCAGTGGGATTAGTTTGGGATTGAGACAGGGAGATGGGGGTGGGGGAGGGGGCATTGTGTAGCAGGGGTATTAGATTCGGAATTGCTCTGTCAAAGGCTTGCCCAGGGTTGATGAGCACATTAGGGTACCTGCCATCTGTCTGGTGCTCCTGAATGGATGGGGTTAGTCCTGGTAACTCCCAGGATGTTGATAGTGGGGGTGGGGGTTACTGAGCGTTGTGGAGATTGGACGCTGTGAAGAGAGATTGAAATGGTGTGTGTGTCTCAACAGGACAAGTCTCAAGGCCTGGGGATCATCTCTTCAGGAGCACCCGTGTGCGCTGGTGATGCCTTTGAACGTCATGGGATGATGGTTGGATTCTCTCCTGTTGAAGATGGTCATTGCCGGACACTTGTGTGGTGAGAGTGCAGGGCTCTGGGGAGAAGCTTGGGGAGAATGGGCACCGGGTGTGGTGCCTGTTCGGAGAACCATCCTGCGATTTGGAGATCGAGGCCATTCAGCCCACTCTGGCTGTGCCAGCTCATTGAAGTGGCTGGTCCAACATTGCCTCCTGAAGTGCCTTTTGGCACGGCAAAGAGGAGCTTTATGTATGGACTGCTGCTGCACACCTTCCATTTTCTCGCCCTTGTCCGTCACCCAGACACGCCCTGGCAAGCCTTGTTGCTGTCAGGTGGCGGAGGCCCCCGATGGGAGGCCCTCTACGGAGGTGTCCTCCCCTTTTCTATCGGGGACCTGGGTTGGAGGGTGTTGCATGCAGCAGTCCCCTATAATAGGAGAGTGCAAAGGTTCACGGACTCTCAGGACACATGCCCTTTTGGCGGTCTTGTGGAGTCGGTGGACCATGCTCATATCGGGTGTTGTAGGCTGCACTCCCTTTTTAGTTCCCTGAAAAACCTTTTATTGATGTTTTGTTGGCATTTCAGCCTCACGCTCCTGATCTATGGGCACCTGGTGTGGAAGGGGGTCGAGAAGGAGGAGGACCTCCTCGTGAAACTGCTTCTGGGCCTGGCCAAGTTGGCCAACAGGTCCAGGCCGCAGGCGATCGACCGGGGAGTCCTGCCCGATTGTTACCCCTCTTCCGCGGCTACGTTTGCTGCCGGATGTCTCTGGAGAGGGAGCACGCGGTGGCTTCTGGCACTCTCGAGGCCTTCCGGGCTCGGTGGACACTGCGGGGACCGGGGTGTTTTGTTGACCCCTTTAATCACATTTGATTTAAAGTTTGTAAGGTTCTTTTAAATTTTGTTCTTGGTTTTAAAACTGACCTGAATTAGGTGCTGTGCCTGATTTATCCCAATTTTGTTGATTTTGGTTTAATTGGTTTCACTTAAAAGATAATTGCCTCCTGTAGCCCTCGGACGCCTCCCTCGGACGCCTCCCTCGGACGCCTCCCTCGGACGCCTCCCTCGGACGCCTCCCTCGGACGCCTCCCTCGGACGCCTCCCTCGGACGCCTCCCTCGGACGCCTCCCTCGGACGCCTCCCTCGGACGCCTCCCTCGGACGCCTCCCTCGGACGCCTCCCTCGGACGCCTCCCTCGGACGCCTCCCTCGGACGCCTCCCTCGGACGCCTCCCTCGGACGCCTCCCTCGGACGCCTCCCTCGGACGCCTCCCTCGGACGCCTCCCTCGGACGCCTCCCTCGGACGCCTCCCTCGGACGCCTCCCTCGGACGCCTCCCTCGGACGCCTCCCTCGGACGCCTCCCTCGGACGCCTCCCTCGGACGCCTCCCTCGGACGCCTCCCTCGGACGCCTCCCTCGGACGCCTCCCTCGGACGCCTCCCTCGGACGCCTCCCTCGGACGCCTCCCTCGGACGCCTCCCTCGGACGCCTCCCTCGGACGCCTCCCTCGGACGCCTCCCTCGGACGCCTCCCTCGGACGCCTCCCTCGGACGCCTCCCTCGGACGCCTCCCTCGGACGCCTCCCTCGGACGCCTCCCTCGGACGCCTCCCTCGGACGCCTCCCTCGGACGCCTCCCTCGGACGCCTCCCTCGGACGCCTCCCTCGGACGCCTCCCTCGGACGCCTCCCTCGGACGCCTCCCTCGGACGCCTCCCTCGGACGCCTCCCTCGGACGCCTCCCTCGGACGCCTCCCTCGGACGCCTCCCTCGGACGCCTCCCTCGGACGCCTCCCTCGGACGCCTCCCTCGGACGCCTCCCTCGGACGCCTCCCTCGGACGCCTCCCTCGGACGCCTCCCTCGGACGCCTCCCTCGGACGCCTCCCTCGGACGCCTCCCTCGGACGCCTCCCTCGGACGCCTCCCTCGGACGCCTCCCTCGGACGCCTCCCTCGGACGCCTCCCTCGGACGCCTCCCTCGGACGCCTCCCTCGGACGCCTCCCTCGGACGCCTCCCTCGGACGCCTCCCTCGGACGCCTCCCTCGGACGCCTCCCTCGGACGCCTCCCTCGGACGCCTCCCTCGGACGCCTCCCTCGGACGCCTCCCTCGGACGCCTCCCTCGGACGCCTCCCTCGGACGCCTCCCTCGGACGCCTCCCTCGGACGCCTCCCTCGGACGCCTCCCTCGGACGCCTCCCTCGGACGCCTCCCTCGGACGCCTCCCTCGGACGCCTCCCTCGGACGCCTCCCTCGGACGCCTCCCTCGGACGCCTCCCTCGGACGCCTCCCTCGGACGCCTCCCTCGGACGCCTCCCTCGGACGCCTCCCTCGGACGCCTCCCTCGGACGCCTCCCTCGGACGCCTCCCTCGGACGCCTCCCTCGGACGCCTCCCTCGGACGCCTCCCTCGGACGCCTCCCTCGGACGCCTCCCTCGGACGCCTCCCTCGGACGCCTCCCTCGGACGCCTCCCTCGGACGCCTCCCTCGGACGCCTCCCTCGGACGCCTCCCTCGGACGCCTCCCTCGGACGCCTCCCTCGGACGCCTCCCTCGGACGCCTCCCTCGGACGCCTCCCTCGGACGCCTCCCTCGGACGCCTCCCTCGGACGCCTCCCTCGGACGCCTCCCTCGGACGCCTCCCTCGGACGCCTCCCTCGGACGCCTCCCTCGGACGCCTCCCTCGGACGCCTCCCTCGGACGCCTCCCTCGGACGCCTCCCTCGGACGCCTCCCTCGGACGCCTCCCTCGGACGCCTCCCTCGGACGCCTCCCTCGGACGCCTCCCTCGGACGCCTCCCTCGGACGCCTCCCTCGGACGCCTCCCTCGGACGCCTCCCTCGGACGCCTCCCTCGGACGCCTCCCTCGGACGCCTCCCTCGGACGCCTCCCTCGGACGCCTCCCTCGGACGCCTCCCTCGGACGCCTCCCTCGGACGCCTCCCTCGGACGCCTCCCTCGGACGCCTCCCT
This sequence comes from Isurus oxyrinchus, assembly GCA_026770705.1. NCBI lineage: Eukaryota > Metazoa > Chordata > Chondrichthyes > Lamniformes > Lamnidae > Isurus > Isurus oxyrinchus. Next base: position 11,126 of record JANJGN010002686.1, read on the forward strand.
CGGACGCCTCCCTCGGACGCCTCCCTCGGACGCCTCCCTCGGACGCCTCCCTCGGACGCCTCCCTCGGACGCCTCCCTCGGACGCCTCCCTCGGACGCCTCCCTCGGACGCCTCCCTCGGACGCCTCCCTCGGACGCCTCCCTCGGACGCCTCCCTCGGACGCCTCCCTCGGACGCCTCCCTCGGACGCCTCCCTCGGACGCCTCCCTCGGACGCCTCCCTCGGACGCCTCCCTCGGACGCCTCCCTCGGACGCCTCCCTCGGACGCCTCCCTCGGACGCCTCCCTCGGACGCCTCCCTCGGACGCCTCCCTCGGACGCCTCCCTCGGACGCCTCCCTCGGACGCCTCCCTCGGACGCCTCCCTCGGACGCCTCCCTCGGACGCCTCCCTCGGACGCCTCCCTCGGACGCCTCCCTCGGACGCCTCCCTCGGACGCCTCCCTCGGACGCCTCCCTCGGACGCCTCCCTCGGACGCCTCCCTCGGACGCCTCCCTCGGACGCCTCCCTCGGACGCCTCCCTCGGACGCCTCCCTCGGACGCCTCCCTCGGACGCCTCCCTCGGACGCCTCCCTCGGACGCCTCCCTCGGACGCCTCCCTCGGACGCCTCCCTCGGACGCCTCCCTCGGACGCCTCCCTCGGACGCCTCCCTCGGACGCCTCCCTCGGACGCCTCCCTCGGACGCCTCCCTCGGACGCCTCCCTCGGACGCCTCCCTCGGACGCCTCCCTCGGACGCCTCCCTCGGACGCCTCCCTCGGACGCCTCCCTCGGACGCCTCCCTCGGACGCCTCCCTCGGACGCCTCCCTCGGACGCCTCCCTCGGACGCCTCCCTCGGACGCCTCCCTCGGACGCCTCCCTCGGACGCCTCCCTCGGACGCCTCCCTCGGACGCCTCCCTCGGACGCCTCCCTCGGACGCCTCCCTCGGACGCCTCCCTCGGACGCCTCCCTCGGACGCCTCCCTCGGACGCCTCCCTCGGACGCCTCCCTCGGACGCCTCCCTCGGACGCCTCCCTCGGACGCCTCCCTCGGACGCCTCCCTCGGACGCCTCCCTCGGACGCCTCCCTCGGACGCCTCCCTCGGACGCCTCCCTCGGACGCCTCCCTCGGACGCCTCCCTCGGACGCCTCCCTCGGACGCCTCCCTCGGACGCCTCCCTCGGACGCCTCCCTCGGACGCCTCCCTCGGACGCCTCCCTCGGACGCCTCCCTCGGACGCCTCCCTCGGACGCCTCCCTCGGACGCCTCCCTCGGACGCCTCCCTCGGACGCCTCCCTCGGACGCCTCCCTCGGACGCCTCCCTCGGACGCCTCCCTCGGACGCCTCCCTCGGACGCCTCCCTCGGACGCCTCCCTCGGACGCCTCCCTCGGACGCCTCCCTCGGACGCCTCCCTCGGACGCCTCCCTCGGACGCCTCCCTCGGACGCCTCCCTCGGACGCCTCCCTCGGACGCCTCCCTCGGACGCCTCCCTCGGACGCCTCCCTCGGACGCCTCCCTCGGACGCCTCCCTCGGACGCCTCCCTCGGACGCCTCCCTCGGACGCCTCCCTCGGACGCCTCCCTCGGACGCCTCCCTCGGACGCCTCCCTCGGACGCCTCCCTCGGACGCCTCCCTCGGACGCCTCCCTCGGACGCCTCCCTCGGACGCCTCCCTCGGACGCCTCCCTCGGACGCCTCCCTCGGACGCCTCCCTCGGACGCCTCCCTCGGACGCCTCCCTCGGACGCCTCCCTCGGACGCCTCCCTCGGACGCCTCCCTCGGACGCCTCCCTCGGACGCCTCCCTCGGACGCCTCCCTCGGACGCCTCCCTCGGACGCCTCCCTCGGACGCCTCCCTCGGACGCCTCCCTCGGACGCCTCCCTCGGACGCCTCCCTCGGACGCCTCCCTCGGACGCCTCCCTCGGACGCCTCCCTCGGACGCCTCCCTCGGACGCCTCCCTCGGACGCCTCCCTCGGACGCCTCCCTCGGACGCCTCCCTCGGACGCCTCCCTCGGACGCCTCCCTCGGACGCCTCCCTCGGACGCCTCCCTCGGACGCCTCCCTCGGACGCCTCCCTCGGACGCCTCCCTCGGACGCCTCCCTCGGACGCCTCCCTCGGACGCCTCCCTCGGACGCCTCCCTCGGACGCCTCCCTCGGACGCCTCCCTCGGACGCCTCCCTCGGACGCCTCCCTCGGACGCCTCCCTCGGACGCCTCCCTCGGACGCCTCCCTCGGACGCCTCCCTCGGACGCCTCCCTCGGACGCCTCCCTCGGACGCCTCCCTCGGACGCCTCCCTCGGACGCCTCCCTCGGACGCCTCCCTCGGACGCCTCCCTCGGACGCCTCCCTCGGACGCCTCCCTCGGACGCCTCCCTCGGACGCCTCCCTCGGACGCCTCCCTCGGACGCCTCCCTCGGACGCCTCCCTCGGACGCCTCCCTCGGACGCCTCCCTCGGACGCCTCCCTCGGACGCCTCCCTCGGACGCCTCCCTCGGACGCCTCCCTCGGACGCCTCCCTCGGACGCCTCCCTCGGACGCCTCCCTCGGACGCCTCCCTCGGACGCCTCCCTCGGACGCCTCCCTCGGACGCCTCCCTCGGACGCCTCCCTCGGACGCCTCCCTCGGACGCCTCCCTCGGACGCCTCCCTCGGACGCCTCCCTCGGACGCCTCCCTCGGACGCCTCCCTCGGACGCCTCCCTCGGACGCCTCCCTCGGACGCCTCCCTCGGACGCCTCCCTCGGACGCCTCCCTCGGACGCCTCCCTCGGACGCCTCCCTCGGACGCCTCCCTCGGACGCCTCCCTCGGACGCCTCCCTCGGACGCCTCCCTCGGACGCCTCCCTCGGACGCCTCCCTCGGACGCCTCCCTCGGACGCCTCCCTCGGACGCCTCCCTCGGACGCCTCCCTCGGACGCCTCCCTCGGACGCCTCCCTCGGACGCCTCCCTCGGACGCCTCCCTCGGACGCCTCCCTCGGACGCCTCCCTCGGACGCCTCCCTCGGACGCCTCCCTCGGACGCCTCCCTCGGACGCCTCCCTCGGACGCCTCCCTCGGACGCCTCCCTCGGACGCCTCCCTCGGACGCCTCCCTCGGACGCCTCCCTCGGACGCCTCCCTCGGACGCCTCCCTCGGACGCCTCCCTCGGACGCCTCCCTCGGACGCCTCCCTCGGACGCCTCCCTCGGACGCCTCCCTCGGACGCCTCCCTCGGACGCCTCCCTCGGACGCCTCCCTCGGACGCCTCCCTCGGACGCCTCCCTCGGACGCCTCCCTCGGACGCCTCCCTCGGACGCCTCCCTCGGACGCCTCCCTCGGACGCCTCCCTCGGACGCCTCCCTCGGACGCCTCCCTCGGACGCCTCCCTCGGACGCCTCCCTCGGACGCCTCCCTCGGACGCCTCCCTCGGACGCCTCCCTCGGACGCCTCCCTCGGACGCCTCCCTCGGACGCCTCCCTCGGACGCCTCCCTCGGACGCCTCCCTCGGACGCCTCCCTCGGACGCCTCCCTCGGACGCCTCCCTCGGACGCCTCCCTCGGACGCCTCCCTCGGACGCCTCCCTCGGACGCCTCCCTCGGACGCCTCCCTCGGACGCCTCCCTCGGACGCCTCCCTCGGACGCCTCCCTCGGACGCCTCCCTCGGACGCCTCCCTCGGACGCCTCCCTCGGACGCCTCCCTCGGACGCCTCCCTCGGACGCCTCCCTCGGACGCCTCCCTCGGACGCCTCCCTCGGACGCCTCCCTCGGACGCCTCCCTCGGACGCCTCCCTCGGACGCCTCCCTCGGACGCCTCCCTCGGACGCCTCCCTCGGACGCCTCCCTCGGACGCCTCCCTCGGACGCCTCCCTCGGACGCCTCCCTCGGACGCCTCCCTCGGACGCCTCCCTCGGACGCCTCCCTCGGACGCCTCCCTCGGACGCCTCCCTCGGACGCCTCCCTCGGACGCCTCCCTCGGACGCCTCCCTCGGACGCCTCCCTCGGACGCCTCCCTCGGACGCCTCCCTCGGACGCCTCCCTCGGACGCCTCCCTCGGACGCCTCCCTCGGACGCCTCCCTCGGACGCCTCCCTCGGACGCCTCCCTCGGACGCCTCCCTCGGACGCCTCCCTCGGACGCCTCCCTCGGACGCCTCCCTCGGACGCCTCCCTCGGACGCCTCCCTCGGACGCCTCCCTCGGACGCCTCCCTCGGACGCCTCCCTCGGACGCCTCCCTCGGACGCCTCCCTCGGACGCCTCCCTCGGACGCCTCCCTCGGACGCCTCCCTCGGACGCCTCCCTCGGACGCCTCCCTCGGACGCCTCCCTCGGACGCCTCCCTCGGACGCCTCCCTCGGACGCCTCCCTCGGACGCCTCCCTCGGACGCCTCCCTCGGACGCCTCCCTCGGACGCCTCCCTCGGACGCCTCCCTCGGACGCCTCCCTCGGACGCCTCCCTCGGACGCCTCCCTCGGACGCCTCCCTCGGACGCCTCCCTCGGACGCCTCCCTCGGACGCCTCCCTCGGACGCCTCCCTCGGACGCCTCCCTCGGACGCCTCCCTCGGACGCCTCCCTCGGACGCCTCCCTCGGACGCCTCCCTCGGACGCCTCCCTCGGACGCCTCCCTCGGACGCCTCCCTCGGACGCCTCCCTCGGACGCCTCCCTCGGACGCCTCCCTCGGACGCCTCCCTCGGACGCCTCCCTCGGACGCCTCCCTCGGACGCCTCCCTCGGACGCCTCCCTCGGACGCCTCCCTCGGACGCCTCCCTCGGACGCCTCCCTCGGACGCCTCCCTCGGACGCCTCCCTCGGACGCCTCCCTCGGACGCCTCCCTCGGACGCCTCCCTCGGACGCCTCCCTCGGACGCCTCCCTCGGACGCCTCCCTCGGACGCCTCCCTCGGACGCCTCCCTCGGACGCCTCCCTCGGACGCCTCCCTCGGACGCCTCCCTCGGACGCCTCCCTCGGACGCCTCCCTCGGACGCCTCCCTCGGACGCCTCCCTCGGACGCCTCCCTCGGACGCCTCCCTCGGACGCCTCCCTCGGACGCCTCCCTCGGACGCCTCCCTCGGACGCCTCCCTCGGACGCCTCCCTCGGACGCCTCCCTCGGACGCCTCCCTCGGACGCCTCCCTCGGACGCCTCCCTCGGACGCCTCCCTCGGACGCCTCCCTCGGACGCCTCCCTCGGACGCCTCCCTCGGACGCCTCCCTCGGACGCCTCCCTCGGACGCCTCCCTCGGACGCCTCCCTCGGACGCCTCCCTCGGACGCCTCCCTCGGACGCCTCCCTCGGACGCCTCCCTCGGACGCCTCCCTCGGACGCCTCCCTCGGACGCCTCCCTCGGACGCCTCCCTCGGACGCCTCCCTCGGACGCCTCCCTCGGACGCCTCCCTCGGACGCCTCCCTCGGACGCCTCCCTCGGACGCCTCCCTCGGACGCCTCCCTCGGACGCCTCCCTCGGACGCCTCCCTCGGACGCCTCCCTCGGACGCCTCCCTCGGACGCCTCCCTCGGACGCCTCCCTCGGACGCCTCCCTCGGACGCCTCCCTCGGACGCCTCCCTCGGACGCCTCCCTCGGACGCCTCCCTCGGACGCCTCCCTCGGACGCCTCCCTCGGACGCCTCCCTCGGACGCCTCCCTCGGACGCCTCCCTCGGACGCCTCCCTCGGACGCCTCCCTCGGACGCCTCCCTCGGACGCCTCCCTCGGACGCCTCCCTCGGACGCCTCCCTCGGACGCCTCCCTCGGACGCCTCCCTCGGACGCCTCCCTCGGACGCCTCCCTCGGACGCCTCCCTCGGACGCCTCCCTCGGACGCCTCCCTCGGACGCCTCCCTCGGACGCCTCCCTCGGACGCCTCCCTCGGACGCCTCCCTCGGACGCCTCCCTCGGACGCCTCCCTCGGACGCCTCCCTCGGACGCCTCCCTCGGACGCCTCCCTCGGACGCCTCCCTCGGACGCCTCCCTCGGACGCCTCCCTCGGACGCCTCCCTCGGACGCCTCCCTCGGACGCCTCCCTCGGACGCCTCCCTCGGACGCCTCCCTCGGACGCCTCCCTCGGACGCCTCCCTCGGACGCCTCCCTCGGACGCCTCCCTCGGACGCCTCCCTCGGACGCCTCCCTCGGACGCCTCCCTCGGACGCCTCCCTCGGACGCCTCCCTCGATTCCTTTATTGGACTTATTGAAATGCTCTGCACTAGCTCTCCTAGTTTCTTTTAAGCTTTCTTCTTGTTTTTACAGTTGACCTGAATTAGGGGCTGTGCCTGATTTATCCCAATTTTGTTAATTTGGATTAATTGTATTTTACTGTATAAGAGTTACACTCAACTCCGAGTGTGCAGGTCGCAGCCGATGCCATCCAAGACCTAAGGAGGGTCGTGCTTGGACCTGGTGTTGTTTTGGGTGTTGAGGTGGCCCAGGTGCGCGGTGGTCTTCCTGCTGAACGTTCCCCTGTTCAGACAGAATTCCACATTGGCCCCAAGCCCTGAACCCTCCCTCGGGTGCCGGTGCCCTGCAATATGAGCTGCCTCGGGGACATGCCCTCTGTGCCTTTTGGCACGGCAAAGAGGAGCTTTATGTATGGACTGCTGCCGCACACCTTCCATTTTCTCGCCCTTGTCCGCCACCCGGACACGCCCTGGCAAGCCTTGTTGCTGTCAGGTGGCGGAGACCCCTGATGGGAGGCCCTCTACGGAGGTGTCCTCCCCCTTTCTATCGGGGACCTGGGTTGGAGGGTGTTGCATGCAGCAGTCCCCTATAATGAGAGTGCATAGGTTCCTTGCCTCCCAGGACACCTGCCCTTTTTGGGGTCTTGTGGAGTCGGTGCACCATGCTCATATCGGGTGTTGTAGGCTGCACTCCCTTTTTAGTTCCCTGAAAAACCTGTTATTGATGTTTTGTTTGCACTTCAGCCCCACGCTCCTGATCTATGGGCACCCGGTGTGGAAGGGGGTCAGGAAGGAGGAGGACCTCCTCGTGAAACTGCTCCTGGGCCTGGCCAAGTTGGCCATTAACAGCTCCAGGCAGCGGGCGATTGAGGGGGGAGTCCTGCCCGATTGTCCCTCTTCTGCGGCTACGTTCGCGGCCAGGTGTCCTTGGAGAGGGAGCACACGGTGTCTGCCGGCACTCTCGAGGCCTCCCGTGCTCGGTGGGCACCGCGGGGACTGGGGTGCTTTATCGACCCCCTTAATCACATTCTGGTTTAATGTTTGTAAGTTTCCTTTAAACTTTGTTCTTGGTTTAACAGCTGACCTGAATTAGGGGCTGTGCCTGATTTATCCCAATATTGTTAATTTAGTTTAATTGTTTTAACTCGGAAGAGTTACACTCAACTCTCGACAAGCGTAGGCTGCTCTCCAAACTCAAGTGGCTGAACTGAGGCTTCTGCGTGTGGCAGAGAGAGAGCAGCAGGGTTAACACGGGGGGGGTCTCGCAGCCCCAGCTTGCGGTCAGTCAGCGGAACGTCCACTCCGACCCCCAGGAGCCGCCGCCCGTGGGCCGGAGGGGATTGAGCTCCAGCAGCGGACACTCGGCGTCCGGACCCGAGTACGAGGTGGACATAGGGGCGGCAGCCTCCCAACCCCCACCGCCCCTCGCACACCACACCTTCCAAACTGTCCCCATAACTAGCTAAACTAGCACTCCACTAATCCTGACTCCCACTGACCCATCCCTCGCTCACACACCTTCCGAACCGTCTTGACACCACCCCTACATTTGAAGACGCGGCTCTGGGCCCCGCGGCTGCCTCTTCAAATTTACGGGTGGTGTCAAGACACGGATCTTCGCCCCCCCCACCCCCCCCCCGCCACACCCACACCCGCCCCCCAACACCCACACCCCCCCCCCCCCCCTCATGCCTACACCCCCCCAAATTCAGATCAGACCATGCGCACAGACGGAGCCTGTTCTGCACTGAGAGAGAAAATAACTTTCTTTTATTGGATTTATTAAACTCCGAGTACGGACAACTCTCGACAAGCGTAGGCTGCTCTCCAAACTCAAGCGGCTGAACTGAGGCACCTGCGTGTGGCAGAGAGAGAGAAAGCTGCAGGGTTAACACGGCGGCAGGGGGAAAACCATCCCTTTATTTTTAAGCAGTGACTCCTGCCCCATCTGCCCTGTTCTAGATTCTCCTACAAGAGGAAACAATCTCTCCACGTCCACCCTGCAAGACCCCTCAGGATCTGGAAGGATGACACCATCTGTGACTACACCAAAGAACTCTAATAAACTGGTTAAACATGATTTCTATTTCACAAAACCATGAGGACTCTGCGCGATTGTCTGGAATTTTCCCAAGTACTCTGTTATAACGTCCTTAATAAAGCTTCTAAACATGACAAATGTTAGTCTGTTGTTTCCTGCTTTGTCTCTGTTCCTTTGAATAAGGGAGTTAGGAAGTTACAGTGACCATTTTCATATCTAATGGCCTAAAGCTAGGGAATTTTGGAAAATTAAAACCAATGTGTCAACTATCTCACCAGCCACTTCTTTTAAGACACGGGAAGGTTCCCTCAATGGGGGGAGTGGAGGAGGTGGGGAGGAGGGAGTGGGGGTTGTCCTGCGGCGAGAAGCTGACCTAAACCGGGCTCGGATTCTCCGAGAGACGACCTGGTCGGGACCTACACGGTTCTGAAGGGGGGTTCGACAGGGTGGACGCCCAGAGATCATACCCCGGCTGGCCCTGGGAAATCTAAAACACCTGGTGGGGAGGGAGGTGAGGGGCAGAGTCTCGGGATGAGGCGGCCGGACATTTTGGGGACTGAGGCAAGGAGGAACTTCTTCACTCGGGTTTGTGAATCTTTGGGATTCTCCACCTTAGGGGGATTGTGGAAGCTCCATCGTCGAAGACATTCGAGGCTGGGTCGGACAGATTTCCAGACTTGGGGTGGGGGTCGAGGGATACGGGGAGCGGGTGGGAACATGGAGTCGAAGCTCAACATCCCCAAGGTCGTATTGAATGGCGGAGCAGGCTCGATGGGCCGAATGGCCTGGTGTTCTTGTGTTTCTCACTCTCTCACTCACAGGCCAAACCATACCAGATGAGAGGGACTCATTCCCTTTTAGCTGCTGACCCTGAGATGGACTGTGTCCACACATCTCCCCTTTACTTAGCAGGCTCGGTGTGTGCAGTGTGGGTCACACTAGACACCATGTACCCTCCAATTTGCCAGCCAGGCAGTAAGCACCAGCATCCAGGCTTTGGGCTGATAAGTGATAAGTAACAGTCGCGCCACACAAGTGTCAGGCAATGCCCATCTCCAACAAGAGAGAATCTAACCATCGTCCCTTGACATTCAATAACATTACCATAGCTGAATCCTCCACTATCAACATCCTGGGGGGTTACCATTGATCAGAAACTGAACTGGACCAGCCATATAAATACTGTGGCTACAAGGGCAGGTTGGAGGCTGGGAATCCTGCAGAGAGTCACTCATCTCCTGACTCCCCAAAGCCTGTCCACAACCTACAAGGCACAACTCAGGAGTGTGATGGGAAACTCCCCACTTGCCTGGATGAGGGCGGCAAATTACGCACAGCAGGATCCCACCGTCGGCGCTGAGGGAACAGCCAGGTCGTTCTGCCTTTCGTGGGGCTGGTCAAGGGATTAGATATGGGCCCTGGGGGAGTGGGAGTAGGTGGATAGGGTTGGGGGTTGGGGGGGTGTAGGCAGTGTGGGGGGATTTAGCTACCAATTATCGTGTATTTACCTACCATTAATATTACTCTTGAAAAAGCACCACAGCATCTTATGAGGCAAAACATAGCTGTGTGTATCCTATCCCACACAAAGTGCTGCTCAACCCTTTGCCAACCTACATTGGGTCCCTGTTTCCCAGTGCCTCAAATTAAATTCCCTCTATGCCGTTCCTTATCTCTGTAACTTCCTTCAGCCCTCTAACTCTCCCAACTCACACTGTGGATCCCCACTTCCTTTTCCACATCACTGCTGGTCATGTCTTCAGCTGTCTGAGGCCTATGTTCCAGGATACCCAGCCGAAACCTCTCCGTTTCCTCAGGACCACCTCCTCCTTTAAGGACATGCTTAAAACAGACCTCTTTACCCCAGCATTTTGGCCCTCCTAATATTTCCTTCTTTATCTTGTTCTCCATTTTTCCCTGATTACACTTCTGCAAAGGCGCCTTGTGGTATTTTTCTGTGTTAATGATGCGAAACAAATGCAGATGTTTGTTGTTGCTCAGTGACACAGCCCTGTTCTATTTGAGGATATACAAGTTTTCACACAACAGTTTCAGGAAAGCACAATTTGTACATTTGTGGCATTGGCTTCTCTCTTTCACGTTGCTTTAGGTTCTGTATATTACAAGAAACAAAGCACAAAATCCGAAGTAATTCTGTTTACCGATCGTGGGTTCCGGGATTGATCACTGAGATCGCAATTTAGCAGCAGAAAATACCACAACATTTCAGCTTGTTCAGCTTTTATCTAAATGTTAAGAAAAATACCTTTTCACAACAGGTATAGGGAAGGCTTCTGGTGACTAGTTTCCAAGTGTGCAAGGTTTGGACAGACAAATTTAAGAATGTATTTTAGATTTCGGAGCAGCTGCAGGATTCGCTTTCAGCCAATCACAATCCTCCATTTACCTTGCCTGGCTAGATGCATCATCTAATAATTACATTTAAAATGCTTAGACAGCGCTGATGGCAGTGCCCACTTGCCGAAACTGTTAAAATAATTGCAGGTTGGTTTAAAAGTGTTGGAAGTCCAACTCCATACACTGAACTCCATACAGTGTCAAACAGAAACAATGGGGAGAGGATAGGCCATCAGGGCAGAACAGGCCGGAGGGTGGGCCAGTGGGGCAGTGTGCCCCTCGGTTTTCCCCACCAGTGTCTATCTGCCCTCCTGGAGGAGGTGGCAGCGCGCCGGGATGTCCTGATTGCGAAGGACGGGATGCAAAGGCCTCCCCGCCTGACCAAACATGTGTGGGAGGAGGAGGCCGAGAGTATTAGCTCCCATGATGCAGTGCGCCGCACATGGCTCCAGTGTCGCAAAAGATTCAACGATCTCCTGCGCTCAGGAAGGGTGAGTACCATGTTGCCTCAAGTCACTTAATGCAGCTGTCATCCGTCATAGTGCTGGAACTGGGAAGCGTGTCAGTCAGGGTGCTAACCTGCTGGGAGGGGAGCTTCCAGTTGGCGGGGCACCAATCCATCTGCTGGTCTTTGCGCTCCACATGCTTGTACTTGCTTCCTTAGCAAAGTGACACCTCGTGGGGCCACATGTGAAGGAGGCAGCGTTTGGGCAATGGTGGGGGGGGGTCAGCCCTGCCTTGTTTGGGTGAGTGTGCGGCAGCTGCGGGGTGAAGAGGAACTGGAGTCCTGCAATGTCCCACTCTGGCTGGGTTGGCAGGGATGCGATGGGAATCCAGGTGCAGGCTGGACTCATCAATGCTCCTCTCGCCTTTTCAGGAAAAGACTGCGCACAATGCGTGGGAACAAATGCGGACTGGCGGAGGACAGGCCCAGCTGGCCATCCTAGTGGCTTACGAGCAGCAGGCCATGGATCTGGAGAGGAGCTATGACCCCAGGTCCACCGGTGGCGATGAGACTGAGGTGCCGGGGGGAGGTACGTTTGGCGAGCACTCAGGTCACCATGTGTGTCACAGAAGCCATGGGGCTGCTGAATGCTCCATGACTGAAGTTTGCAACGTGGGTTTACCATTGCTTATGGAAAGATGAGCGCATAATGATCTGGGGGAGCGACATGCGAGTTGACATTGTCTGCACGAATTAAATGTCCTTTATTTTCCTCTTAGCATCACCGGAGCAGGAAGCAGAGGAGCCACCTCTCACACCTGAGGGCCCAGAGTAAATCCATTCACCAGCGTCACATCATCTCAGCCAGGCAGGCACCAGCACAGATACTAGCACCTCGTGGGAATTAGACATTCGGCTAGTGCCCCGGAGCACAGCGGCGAGGACACTTCACACTCACTTGAGGTGAGGGCAGAGACAGGGAGTGCCCAGGGAGATGGTTTGGGCACCAAGTATCCCAGCTCAGTGCCCATCCATCTACGGTGAGCAGGGAGGTCCGAAGCAACCTCGCGTCGGCGCAACAGCTGCCTGTGGCCTCTGCGGGCTCCTCTCAGGCCGCTCTGAATGAGGGCAGCAGCTCCTCCGCCCCTCTGCCAGTGACCGTAGCATCCAATGAGGCTGCGGCGACTGGGGAGAAGCCAGCTGTGGAACTGGCCGCTCCCTCTCAGGCGGGGACATCAAATGCTCTGCGGGCCAGAGGACGTCTGCCAAGGTCATCGAGGCCAACAGGACAGCAGAGTGAGCAGCTGTCTCAGATGCCAGTGCCAGTGAGGGGGCAGCACCTAGACATAGCAACCGTAAGCGTCGATTTAAGGCACCTTAGGCACACCAAAGGTTTCTCACCGATGCTTTTATGTTGACCCATAGTACTTTGTGGAAGACTTGGTGTGAAGTTCTTGTTTTGCTTTATCAAGTTACATTTGTTCACTCAATAAATGTTGACATGTTGCCATGCCTCAGGGTGATTCCTTACTTCTGCAAGTGGACAGGAAGCCATGATGTTATGAGTAAGTTGTTTGACATTGAGCTTTAGTGACAAGGGCCTTAGTTAATGTTATTATCCAGACTGATTTAGCACTCAGGTATCGAGTGTGGAGCCTGCAGCCCTGGCGTGTGTTGAAGCTCCATCTGTGGTGGGCTATATGAAGGTTCTCTGGATTAAAGTCTCCCGTGTGTCCCTGCCTCCCTGCAGTATGCTATTTTCAGCATCTAACCCCCTCCCCCCCCGCGTTCTCCTGTGCATGCTCATCCTCGGACTCACAGCTGGACTCATCCTGTGCATCAGGAGCAACTGCGTCCAGGTCTCCCTCGTCCACTGTGTCGCCCCTTTCCAGCGCCAGATTGTGGAGAGTGCAGCATGCAACCTCTATCAGCGACACATGATCTGGGAGCTACTGGAGTGCACCCTCTGAAAGGTCCAGGCATTGGAAGCGTATCTTGAGAAGACCGATGGCTCTCTCCACAGCAGCCCTTGTGGTGCCCTGGCTCCTATTGTACCGCTGCTCAGCTTCTGTTCTTGGATGGCGGAGAGGCGTCATGAGCCACCTTCTGAGGGGATAGCCCTTGTCACCCAGCAGCCATACATCCAGCCGGGCTGGAGCACTGAAGAGCACCGGCACCTGGGGGTGTCTGAGGATGTCGGTGTCGTGGGAGCTGCCTGGGAACCTTGCACAGACTTGTAGAATCAGCATCCTGTGATCACACACTATCTGCACGTTCATGGAGTGGAAGCCCTTCCTGTTGACGAAGGCACTGGGCTCACCCGCTGGCGCCTGGATGGCCACATGTGCACAGTCTCTCGCACCCTGGATGTGGGGGAAGGCAGCACTGGCCGCAAAGTCTCTGGCTCCCTGTGTCTGGCTGGTATCGTCCCAATTACTGACATTCCGACAGTGCAGCACACTCTCAATTACTGACAGTCCAATAGTGCTGCACACCCTCAATTATCGACACTCCAACAGTGCAGCAAACTAACAATTACTGACACTCCAGTGGTGCAGCACACACTCAATTACTGACCCTCCAACAGTGTGGCACAGCCTCAATTACTGACCCTCCAATAGTGCAGCGCATCTTCAATTACCAAGAACCCAATAGTGCAGAACACTGTCAAATACTGACTCTCCGACAGTGCAGCACACCCTCAATTACTGACACTCCAATAGTGCAGCACACCCTCAATTACTGTCCCTCCAATCGTTCAGCACACCCTCAATTACTGACACTCCAATATTGCAGCACACCCTCAATTACTGACACTCCAGTAGTGCAGCACACCCTCAATTACTGACCCTCCAATACTGCAGCACACCCTCAATTACTGACATTCAATAATGCCGCACAACTTCAATTACTGACAAACCAATAGTGCAGCACACCCTCAATTCCTGACACTCCAATAGTGCAGCACACCCTCAATTACTGTCCCTCCAATCGTTCAGCACACCCTCAATTACTGACATTCCAATAGTGCAACGCACCTTCAAATACTGACACAACAATAGTGCAGCATGACCTCAATTACTGACCGTCTAGTGGTGCAGCACACCCTTAACTACTGACACTCCAATTGTGCAGCACACGCTCAATTACTGACCCTCCAATGGTGCAGCTCACCATCAATTACTAAAACTACAATAGTGCTGCAAATCCTGAAAAACTGACTATCCCATAGTGCGCACACCCTCAATTACTGACCATCCAACAGTGCAGCACTTCTCAATTACTGAGTATCCAATAGTGTAGCACACTGTCAAATACTGACTCTCCGACAGTGCAGCATGAACTCAATTACTGACCATCCAATAGTGCAGCACACCCTCAATTACTGACCCTCCAATAGTACAGCACACTGTCAGTTACTGACACTCCAACAGTGCAGCACAGCCTCAATTACTGAAACTCCAATAATGCAATACAGCTTCAATTAATGACCCTCCAATAGTGCAGCACACCCTCAATTACTGAAACTCCAATAGTGCAGCACACCCTTAATTATTGACGCTCCAATATTGCAGCACAACCTTAATTACTGACACTCCAATAGTGCAGCACACACTCAATTACTGACACACCAATACTGCAGTACACCCTCAATTACTGATTCTCCAACGGTGCAGCTCACCCTCATTACTCAAACTCCAATAGTGCTGCACACCTTGAAAAACTCCCTATCCAATAGTGTGCACACCCTCAATCACTGAGCCTCCAATAATGCAGCTACCCCTCAATTCCTGACACTCCATTGTGCAACAAACCCTCAATAACTGAAGCGCCAATAGTGCAGAACAACCTCAATTGCTGACACTCCAATAGTGCAGCACACCCTCAATTACTGAAACTACAATAGTGCTGCAAACCCTCAATTACTGACTCTCCAATAGTGCAGCACACCCTCAATTACTGACGCTCGAATATTGCAGCACACCCTCAATTACTGACAATCCAATAGTGCAGCACACCCTCAATTACTGACAATCCAATAGTGTAGCACTCTGTCAAATACTAACTCTTCGCCAGTGCAGCACACCCTCAATTACGACACTCCAATGGTACACCACACCCTGAATTACTAAAAATGCATTAGTGCAGCACAAGCTCAATTACTGATCCTCCAATAGTGCAGAACACCCTCAACTGCTGACATTCCAATAGTGCAGCACACCTCAATTACTGTCCCTCCAATCGTTCAGCACACCCTCAATTATTGACACTCCAATAGTGCAACACACCTTCAACACTGACACACCAATAGTGCAGAACACCTTCAATTATTGACCTTCCGATAGTGCAGCACACTCTCAATTACTGACACTCCAGTAGTGCAGCACACCCTCAATTATTGACACTCCAATAGTGCAGCACACCCTCAATTACTGACACTCCAATAGTGCAGCACACCCTCAATTACTGACTCTCCAATTGTACAGCACACCCTGAATTAATGATCCTCCAATAGTGCGGCACACCCTCAATCACTCAGCCTCCGATAATGCAGCTAAACCTCAATTACCGACACTATAATAGTGCAGCACACCCTCAATTACTGAAACTACAATAGTGCTGCACAACGTCAATTACTGAAACTCCAATAGTGCAGCACACCCTCAATCACTCAGCCTCCGATAATGCAGCTAAACCTCAATTACCGACACTATAATAGTGCAGCACACGCTCAATTACTGAAACTACAATAGTGCTGCACAACGTCAATTACTGAAACTCCAATAGTGCTGCACACCCTCAATTACTGACGCCCCAATTGTGCAGGACACCCTCAATTACTGACCCTTCAAAGGTTCAGCACACCCTCAATTACTGAAACTCCAATAGTACAGTACACCCGGAATTACTGTCCCTTGAATACTGCAGCACACCATCAATTACTGACATTCCAATAGTGCAGCCCACCCTCAATTACTTATACACCAATAAAGCAGTACAGCCTCAATTAATGACCATCCAATAGTGCATCTCTCCCTCAATTACTGAAACTACAATAGTGCTGCAAACCCTCAATTACTGACTCTCCAATAGTGCAGCACACCCTCAATCACTGAGCCTTCAATAATGCAGCTCACCCTCAATTACTGACACTCCAAGAGTGCAGCACCCCCTCAATTACTGACGCTCCAATATTGCAGCACAACCTTAATTACTGACACTCCAATAGTGCAGCACACACTCAATTACTGACACTCCAATAATACAGTACACCCTCAATTACTGACTCTCCAACGGTGCAGCTCACCCTCATTACTAAAACTCCAATACTGCTGCACACCTTGAACAACTCCCCATCCAATAGTGCAGCACACCCTCAATCACTGAGCCTCCAATAACAAAGCTACCCCTCAATTACTGACACTCCAATAGTGCAACACACCCTCAATTACTGAAGCTCCAATAGTGCAGAAAAACCTCAATTGCTGACACTCCAATAATGCAGCACACCCTCAATTACTGACAATCCCAATAGTGCGGCGCACCCTCAATCACTGAGCCTCCAATAATGCAGCTAACCATCAATTACTGACACTCCAATGGGGCACAACACCCTCAATTACTGACCCTCCAATAGTGCAGCACACCTTCAATTACAGAAACTCCAATAGTGCAGCCCACCCTCAATTATTTATACTCTAATAATGCAGTATAGCCTCAATTAATGACCCTCCAATAGTGCAGCAATCCCTCAATTACTGAAACTCCAATAGTGCTGCACAACGTCGATTACTGAAACTCCAATAGTGCAGCACACCCTCAATTACTGACACTCCCAAAGTGCAGCACATCCTCAATTACTGAAACTCCAATAGTGCGGCACACCCTCAATCACTAAGCCTCCAATAATGCAGCTAACCATCAATTACTGACACTCAAATAGTGCTGCACATTCTCAATTATTGAGCATCCAATAGTGCAGCACACCCTAAATTACTGACCCACGAATGGTGCAGCACACCCTCAATTACTGACTCTCCAATAATGCAGTACACTCTCAATTACTGACTCTCCAACGGTGCAGCTCACCCTCAATACTAAAACTCCAATAGTGCTGCATACCATGAAAAACTCCCCATCCAATAGTGCGCACACCCTCAATCACTGAGCCTCCAATAATGCAGCTACCCCTCAATTCCTGACACTCCAATAGTGCAACAAACCCTCAATTACTGAAGAGCCAATAGTGCAGCACACCCTCAATTACTGACGCTCGAATATTGCAGCACACCCCCAATTACTGACAATCCAATAGTGCGGCACACCCTCAATCACTGAGCCTCCAATAATGCAGCACACCCTCAATTACTGACACTCCAATATTGCTGCACACACTCAATTACTCACCCTCCAACAGGACAGCACATCTTCAATTACCAAGAACCCAATAGTGCAGAACATTGTCAAACACTGACTCTCCGACAGTGCAGCACACCCTCAATTACTGACACTCCAATAGTGCAGCACACCCTCAATTACTGACACTCCAATAGTGCAGCACACCCTCAATTACTGAAACTCCAATAGTACCGCACACCCTCAATTACTGACACTCCAATGGTACACCACACTCTGAATTACTGAAAATGCATTAGTGCAGCACAAGCTCAATTACTGACCCTCCAATAATGCAGAACACCCTCAACTGCTGACAATCCAATAGTGCAGCACACCCTCAACTGCTGACATTCCAATAGTGCAGCACACCCTCAATTACTGTCCCTCCAATCGTTCAGCACACCCTCAATTACTGACACTACAATAGTGCAGCACACCCTCAATTACTGACTCTCCAATTGTACAGCACATCCTGAATTAATGATCCTCCAATAGTGCAGCACACCCTCAATCACTCAGCCTCCGATAATGCAGCTAAACCTCAATTACCGACACTACAATAGTGCAGAACATTCTCAATTATTGAAACTACAATAGTGCTGCACAATATCAATTACTGAAACTCCAATAGTGCTGCACACCCTCAATTACTGACGCCCCAATTGTGCAGGACACCCTCAATAACTGACCCTTCAAAGGTTCAGCACACCCTCAATTACTGACACTCCAATAGTACAGTACACCCGGAATTACTGTCCCTCGAATACTGCAGCACACCATCAATTACTGACACTCCAATAGTACAGCCCACCCTCAATTATTTATACACCAATAAAGCAGTACAGCCTCAATTAATGACCATCCAATAGTGCATCTCTCCCTCAATTACTGAAACTACAATAGTGCTGCAAACCCTCAATTACTGACTCTCCAATAGTGCAGCACACCCTCAATCACTGACGCTCGAATATTGCAGCACACCCTCAATTACTGACCATCCAACAGTGCAGCACTTCTCAATTACTGAGTATCCAATAGTGTAGCACACTGTCAAATACTGACTCTCCGACAGTGCAGCATGACCTTAATTACTGACCGTTCAATGGGCAGCACACCTTTAATTACTGACACTCCAATGTGCAGCACACGCTCAATTACTGACCCTCCAATAGTGCAGCACACCCTCAATTACTGATTCTCCAACGGTGCAGCTCACCCTCATTACTCAAACTCCAATAGTGCTGCACACCTTGAAAAACTCCCTATCCAATAGTGTGCACACCCTCAATCACTGAGCCTCCAATAATGCAGCTACCCCTCAATTCCTGACACTCCATTGTGCAACAAACCCTCAATAACTGAAGCGCCAATAGTGCAGAACAACCTCAATTGCTGACACTCCAATAGTGCAGCACACCCTCAATTACTGAAACTACAATAGTGCTGCAAACCCTCAATTACTGACTCTCCAATAGTGCAGCACACCCTCAATTACTGACGCTCGAATATTGCAGCACACCCTCAATTACTGACAATCCAATAGTGCAGCACACCCTCAATTACTGACAATCCAATAGTGTAGCACTCTGTCAAATACTAACTCTTCGCCAGTGCAGCACACCCTCAATTACGACACTCCAATGGTACACCACACCCTGAATTACTAAAAATGCATTAGTGCAGCACAAGCTCAATTACTGATCCTCCAATAGTGCAGAACACCCTCAACTGCTGACATTCCAATAGTGCAGCACACCTCAATTACTGTCCCTCCAATCGTTCAGCACACCCTCAATTATTGACACTCCAATAGTGCAACACACCTTCAACACTGACACACCAATAGTGCAGAACACCTTCAATTATTGACCTTCCGATAGTGCAGCACACTCTCAATTACTGACACTCCAGTAGTGCAGCACACCCTCAATTATTGACACTCCAATAGTGCAGCACACCCTCAATTACTGACACTCCAATAGTGCAGCACACCCTCAATTACTGACTCTCCAATTGTACAGCACACCCTGAATTAATGATCCTCCAATAGTGCGGCACACCCTCAATCACTCAGCCTCCGATAATGCAGCTAAACCTCAATTACCGACACTATAATAGTGCAGCACACCCTCAATTACTGAAACTACAATAGTGCTGCACAACGTCAATTACTGAAACTCCAATAGTGCAGCACACCCTCAATCACTCAGCCTCCGATAATGCAGCTAAACCTCAATTACCGACACTATAATAGTGCAGCACACGCTCAATTACTGAAACTACAATAGTGCTGCACAACGTCAATTACTGAAACTCCAATAGTGCTGCACACCCTCAATTACTGACGCCCCAATTGTGCAGGACACCCTCAATTACTGACCCTTCAAAGGTTCAGCACACCCTCAATTACTGAAACTCCAATAGTACAGTACACCCGGAATTACTGTCCCTTGAATACTGCAGCACACCATCAATTACTGACATTCCAATAGTGCAGCCCACCCTCAATTACTTATACACCAATAAAGCAGTACAGCCTCAATTAATGACCATCCAATAGTGCATCTCTCCCTCAATTACTGAAACTACAATAGTGCTGCAAACCCTCAATTACTGACTCTCCAATAGTGCAGCACACCCTCAATCACTGAGCCTTCAATAATGCAGCTCACCCTCAATTACTGACACTCCAAGAGTGCAGCACCCCCTCAATTACTGACGCTCCAATATTGCAGCACAACCTTAATTACTGACACTCCAATAGTGCAGCACACACTCAATTACTGACACTCCAATAATACAGTACACCCTCAATTACTGACTCTCCAACGGTGCAGCTCACCCTCATTACTAAAACTCCAATACTGCTGCACACCTTGAACAACTCCCCATCCAATAGTGCAGCACACCCTCAATCACTGAGCCTCCAATAACAAAGCTACCCCTCAATTACTGACACTCCAATAGTGCAACACACCCTCAATTACTGAAGCTCCAATAGTGCAGAAAAACCTCAATTGCTGACACTCCAATAATGCAGCACACCCTCAATTACTGACAATCCCAATAGTGCGGCGCACCCTCAATCACTGAGCCTCCAATAATGCAGCTAACCATCAATTACTGACACTCCAATGGGGCACAACACCCTCAATTACTGACCCTCCAATAGTGCAGCACACCTTCAATTACAGAAACTCCAATAGTGCAGCCCACCCTCAATTATTTATACTCTAATAATGCAGTATAGCCTCAATTAATGACCCTCCAATAGTGCAGCAATCCCTCAATTACTGAAACTCCAATAGTGCTGCACAACGTCGATTACTGAAACTCCAATAGTGCAGCACACCCTCAATTACTGACACTCCCAAAGTGCAGCACATCCTCAATTACTGAAACTCCAATAGTGCGGCACACCCTCAATCACTAAGCCTCCAATAATGCAGCTAACCATCAATTACTGACACTCAAATAGTGCTGCACATTCTCAATTATTGAGCATCCAATAGTGCAGCACACCCTAAATTACTGACCCACGAATGGTGCAGCACACCCTCAATTACTGACTCTCCAATAATGCAGTACACTCTCAATTACTGACTCTCCAACGGTGCAGCTCACCCTCAATACTAAAACTCCAATAGTGCTGCATACCATGAAAAACTCCCCATCCAATAGTGCGCACACCCTCAATCACTGAGCCTCCAATAATGCAGCTACCCCTCAATTCCTGACACTCCAATAGTGCAACAAACCCTCAATTACTGAAGAGCCAATAGTGCAGCACACCCTCAATTACTGACGCTCGAATATTGCAGCACACCCCCAATTACTGACAATCCAATAGTGCGGCACACCCTCAATCACTGAGCCTCCAATAATGCAGCACACCCTCAATTACTGACACTCCAATATTGCTGCACACACTCAATTACTCACCCTCCAACAGGACAGCACATCTTCAATTACCAAGAACCCAATAGTGCAGAACATTGTCAAACACTGACTCTCCGACAGTGCAGCACACCCTCAATTACTGACACTCCAATAGTGCAGCACACCCTCAATTACTGACACTCCAATAGTGCAGCACACCCTCAATTACTGAAACTCCAATAGTACCGCACACCCTCAATTACTGACACTCCAATGGTACACCACACTCTGAATTACTGAAAATGCATTAGTGCAGCACAAGCTCAATTACTGACCCTCCAATAATGCAGAACACCCTCAACTGCTGACAATCCAATAGTGCAGCACACCCTCAACTGCTGACATTCCAATAGTGCAGCACACCCTCAATTACTGTCCCTCCAATCGTTCAGCACACCCTCAATTACTGACACTACAATAGTGCAGCACACCCTCAATTACTGACTCTCCAATTGTACAGCACATCCTGAATTAATGATCCTCCAATAGTGCAGCACACCCTCAATCACTCAGCCTCCGATAATGCAGCTAAACCTCAATTACCGACACTACAATAGTGCAGAACATTCTCAATTATTGAAACTACAATAGTGCTGCACAATATCAATTACTGAAACTCCAATAGTGCTGCACACCCTCAATTACTGACGCCCCAATTGTGCAGGACACCCTCAATAACTGACCCTTCAAAGGTTCAGCACACCCTCAATTACTGACACTCCAATAGTACAGTACACCCGGAATTACTGTCCCTCGAATACTGCAGCACACCATCAATTACTGACACTCCAATAGTACAGCCCACCCTCAATTATTTATACACCAATAAAGCAGTACAGCCTCAATTAATGACCATCCAATAGTGCATCTCTCCCTCAATTACTGAAACTACAATAGTGCTGCAAACCCTCAATTACTGACTCTCCAATAGTGCAGCACACCCTCAATCACTGACGCTCGAATATTGCAGCACACCCTCAATTACTGACCATCCAACAGTGCAGCACTTCTCAATTACTGAGTATCCAATAGTGTAGCACACTGTCAAATACTGACTCTCCGACAGTGCAGCATGACCTTAATTACTGACCGTTCAATGGGCAGCACACCTTTAATTACTGACACTCCAATGTGCAGCACACGCTCAATTACTGACCCTCCAATAGTGCAGCACACCCTCAATTACTGACACTCCAATGTGCAGCACACGCTCAATTACTGACACTCCAATAGTGCAGCACACTGTCAATTACTGACACTCCAATAGTGCAGCCCACCCTCAATTACTGACACTCCAATAATGCAATACAGCCTCAATTAATGACACTCCAAGAGTGCAGCAAACCCTCAATTACTGAAACTCCAATAGTGCAGAACACCCTTAATTACTGATGCTCCAATATTGCAGCACAACCTTAATTACTGACACTCCAATAGTGCAGCACACACTCAATTACTGACACTCCAATAATACAGTACATCCTCAATTACTGAGTATCCAATGGTGCAGCTCACCCTCATTACTAAAACTCCAATAGTGCTGCACACCTTGAAAAACTCCCCATCCAATAGTGCGCACACCCTGAATCACTGAGCCTCCAATAATGCAGCTACGTCTCAATTACTGACACTGCAATAGTGCAACACACCCTCAATTACTGACACTCCATTTGTGCAACACACCCTGAATTACTGACACTCCAATAGTGCAGCACAAGCTCAATTACTGACCCTCCAATAGTGCGCACACCCTCAATTACTGACCATCAAACAGTGCAGCACTTCTCAATTACTAAAACTCCAATAGTGTAGCACACTGTCAAATAATGACTCTCCGACAGTGCAGCATGACCTCAATTACTGACCGTCCAGTGGTGCAGCACACCCTTAATTAATGACAGTCCAATTGTGCAGCACACGCTCAATTACTGACCCTCCAATAGTGCATCCCACCCTCAATTACTGACACTCCAATTCTGCAGTACACGCTCAATTACTGATTCTCCAATAGTACAGCACAATGTCAATTACTGACACTCCAGTAGTGCAGCCCACCCTCAATTACTGACACTCCAATAGTGCAGCACACCCTCAATTACTTATACTCCAATACTGCAATACAGCATCAATTAATGACACTCCAATAGTGCAGCACACCCTCAATTACTGACACTCCAATAGTGCAGCACACACTCAATTACTGACACTCCAGTAGTGCAGCACACCCTCAATTACTGACACTCCAATGGTGCAGCAGACCCTCAATTACTGACCATCCAATAGTGCAGCACAGCCTCAATCACTGACTATCGAATCGTACAACACACACTGAATTACTGACGGACGAATAGTGCAGCACACCCTCAATTACAGACACTCCAATAGTGCAGCCCACCCTCAATTACTTATACTCTAATAAATCAGTATAGCCTCAATTAATGACCCTCCAACAGTGCAGCACTCCCTCAATTACTGAAACTCCAATAGTGCTGCACAACGTCGATTACTGAAACTCCAATAGTGCAGCACACTCTCAATTACTTGTACTCCAATAATGCAGTATACCCTCAATTAATGACCCTCCAATAGTGAAGCACTCCCTTAATTACTGAAAATCCAATAGTGCAGCACACCCTCAATTACTGACGCTCCAAAAGTGCAGCACACTGTCAATTACTGACACTCCAATAGTGCAGCCCATCCTCAATTACTGACACTCCAATAATGCAATACAGCCTCAATTAATGACACTCCAAAAGTGCAGCAAACCCTCAATTACTGAAACTCCAATATTGCAGCACACCCTCAATTACTGAAACTGCAATAGTGCAGCACACCCTCAATTGATGACCCTCCAAAAGTGCAGCACATCCTCAATTACTGACACTCGAATAGTGCAGCACATCCTCAATTAATGACCCTCCAATAGTGCAGCACATCCTCAATTACTGACACTCGAATAGTGCAGCACACCCTCAATTAATGACCTCCAATAGTGCAGCACACCCTCAATTACTGAAACTCCAATAGTGCAGCACACCCTCAATTAATGACCCTCCAATAGTGCAGCACACCCTCAATTACTGACACTCCAATAGTGCAGCACATGTTCAATTACTGACACTCCAATAGTGCAGCACACCCTCAATTGCTAACCCTCCAATAGTGCAGCACACCCTAAATTACTGAAACTCCAATAGTGCAGCACACCCTCAATTAATGACACTCCAATAGTGCAGCACATCCTCAATTACTGACACTCCAATAGTGCAGCACATCCTCAATTACTGACCCTCCAATAGTGCAGCACACCCTCAATTACTGAAACTCCAATAGTGCAGCACACCCTCAATTAATGACCCTCCAATAGTGCAGCACATCCTCAATTACTGACACTCGAATAGTGCAGCACACCCTCAATTAATGACCCTCCAATACTGCAACACTCCCTCAATTACTAATGCGCTATAGTGCAGCACACACTTAATTACTGACACAGTAATAATGCAGCACACACTCAATTAATGACGTGCCAATAGTGCGGCAAATCCTCAATTGATGAGCCTCCAATAATCCAGCTAACCCTCAATTACTGACACTCCAATCGTGCAGCACATCCTCAATTACAGACACCTCAATAGTAAAGCACACCCTGAATTACTGACCCTCAAATATTGCAGCACAACCTCAATTACTTATACTCCAATAATGCGTTACACCTTCAATTACTGACCCTCCAATGGTGCAGCTCACCCTTAATTACTGAAACTCCAATAGTGCTGCACACCTTGAAAAACTGACCATGCAATAGTGCGCACAGCCTCAATTACTGACCCTCCAACAGTGCAGCACCTCCTCAATTACTGACCATCCAATAGTGGAGCACACTGTCAATTACAGACTCTCCGACGGTGCAGCACACCCTCAATTACTGATGCTCGAATAGTAAAGCACACCCTGAATTACTGACCCTCGAATAGTGCAGCACAAGCTCAATTACTGACCCTCCAATGGTGGAGCTCACCCTCAATAACTGAAGCTATAATAGTGCGGCAAACCTTGAAAAACTGACCATCCAATAGTGCGCACACCCTCAATTACTGACCATCCAACAGTGCAGGACACCCTCAATTACTGACACTCCAATTCTGCAGCACACTGTCAATTACCGCCACTCCAATAGTGCAGAAGCCAACCCTCAATTACTTATACTCCAATAATGCAATACAGCCTCAATTATTGACCCTCCAGTAGTGCAGACACCCTCAATAACTGAAACTTCAATAGTGCAGCACACCCTTAATTACTGACGCTCCAATATTGCAGCACAACCTTAATTACTGACACTCCAATAGTGCAGTACGCCCTCAATTACTGACCCTCCAATGGTGCAGCTCACCCTCAATTACAGACACTACAATAGTGCAGCACACCCTCAACTACTGACACTCCAATAGTGCAGCACTCCCTCAATTACAGACACTACAATAGCGCACCACACCCTCAATTACTGACACTCCAATAGTGCAGCACACCCTCAACTACTGACACTCCATTAGTGCAGCACACCTTCAATTACTGACATGCCAATAGTGCAGCACACCCTCAATTACTGACCGTCCAATACTGCAGCACAACCTCAATTACTGACAGTACAATAGTGCCGCACACGCTCAATTACTGACAGTACAATACTGCAGCACACCCTCAATTACTGACACACCAATAGTGCAGCACACCCTCAACTACTGACGCTCCATTAGTGCAGCACACCCTCAATTACTGATTCTCCAATAGTACAGCACAATGTCAATTACTGACACTCCAATAGTGCAGCCCACCCTCAATTACTGACACTCCAATAGTGCAGCACACCCTCAATTACTTATACTCCAATACTGCAATACAGCCTCAATTAATGACACTCCAATAGTGCAGAACACCCACCATTACTGAAACTCCAATAGTGCAGCACAACCTTAATTACTGACACTCCAATAGTGCAGCACACACTCAATTACTGACACTCCAGTAGTGCAGCACACCCTCAATTACTGACACTCCAATGGTGCAGCAGACCCTCAATTACTGACCCTCCAATAGTGCAGCACACCCTCAATCACTGACTATCGAATCGTAAAACACAACCTGAATTACTGACGGTCGAATAGTGCAGCACACCCTCAATTACTGACACTCCAATAGTGCAGCCCACCCTCAATTACTTATACTCTAATAAATCAGTATAGCCTCAATTAATGACCCTCCAACAGTGCAGCACTCCCTCAATTACTGAAACTCCAATAGTGCTGCACAACGTCGATTACTGAAACTCCAATAGTGCAGCACACTCTCAATTACTTGTACTCCAATAATGCAGTATACCCTCAATTAATGACCCTCCAATAGTGCTTGACACCCTCAATTACTGAAACTCCAATAGTGCAGCACACCATCAATTAATGACCCTCCAATAGTGCAGCACATCCTCAATTAGTGACACTCGAATAGTGCAGCACACCCTCAATTAATGACCCTCCAATAGTGCAGCACATCCTCAATTACTGACACTCGAATAGTGCAGCACATCCTCAATTACTGACCCTCCAATAGTGCAGCACATCCTCAATTACTGAAACTCCAATACTGCAGCACACCCTCAAATAATGACCCTCCAATAGTGCAGCACATCCTCAATAACTAACACTCGAATAGTGCAGCACACCCTCAATTAATGACCCTCCAATAGTGCATCACACCCTCAATTACTGAAACTCGAATAGTGCAGCACACCCTCAATTACTGACCCTCCAATAGTGCAGCACATCCTCAATTACTGACACTCGAATAGTGCAGCACACCCTCAATTAATGACCCTCCAATAGTGCAGCACATCCTCAATTACTGACACTCGAATAGTGCAGCACACCCTCAATTAATGACCCTCCAATAGTGCAGCACATCTTCAATTACTGACACTCGAATAATGCAGCACACCCTCAATTAATGACCCTCCAATAGTGCATCACACCCTCAATTACTGAAACTCCAATAGTGCAGCACACCCTCAATTAATGACCCTCCAATAGTGCAGCACATCCTCAATTACTGACACTCGAATAGTGCAGCACACCCTCAATTAATGACCCTCCAATAGTGCAGCACACCCTCAATTACAGACACTCCAATAGTGCAGCCCACCCTCAATTACTTATACTCTAATAAATCAGTATAGCCTCAATTAATGACCCTCCAACAGTGCAGCACTCCCTCAATTACTGAAACTCCAATAGTGCTGCACAACGTCGATTACTGAAACTCCAATAGTGCAACACACTCTCAATTACTTGTACTCCAATAATGCAGTATACCCTCAATTAATGACCCTCCAATAGTGAAGCACTCCCTTAATTACTGAAAATCCAATAGTGCAGCACACCCTCAATTACTGACGCTCCAAAAGTGCAGCACACTGTCAATTACTGACACTGCAATAGTGCAGCCCACCCTCAATTATTGACACTCCAATAATGCAATACATCCTCAATTAATGACACTCCAAAAGTGCAGCAAACCCTCAATTACTGAAACTCCAATATTGCAGCACACCCTCAATTAATGAAACTCCAATAGTGCAGCACACCCTCAATTAATGACCCTCCAATAGTGCAGCACATCCTCAATTACTGACACTCGAATAGTGCAGCACACCCTCAATTAATGACCCTCCAATAGTGCAGCACATCCTCAATTACTGACACTCGAATAGTGCAGCACACCCTCAATTAATGACCCTCCAATAGTGCAGCACACCCTCAATTACTGAAACTCCAATAGTGCAGCACACCCTCATAAATGACCCTCCAATAGTGCAGCACACCCTCAATTACTGACACTCCAATAGTGCAGCACACCCTCAATTGCTAACCCTCCAATAGTGCAGCACACCCTCAATTACTGAAACTCCAATAGTGCAGCACACCCTCAATTAATGACACTCCAATAGTGCAGCACACCCTCAATTACTGACACTCCAATAGTGCAGCACATCCTCAATTACTGACCCTCCAATAGTGCAGCACACCCTGAATTACTGAAACTCCAATAGTGCAGCACACCCTCAATTAATGACCCTCCAATAGTGCAGCACATCCTCAATTACTGACACTCGAATATGCAGCACACCCTCAATTAATGACCCTCCAATAGTGCATCACACCCTCAATTACTGAAACTCCAATAGTGCCGCACACCCTCAATTAATGACCCTCCAATAGTGCAGCACATCCTCAATTACTGACACTCGAATAGTGCAGCACACCCTCAATTAATGACCCTCCAATAGTGCAGCACATCCTCAATTACTGACACTCGAATAATGCAGCACACCCTCAATTAATGACCCTCCAATAGTGCATCACACCCTCAATTACTGAAAATCCAATAGTGCAGCACACCCTCAATTAATGACCCTCCAATAGTGCAGCACATCCTCAATTACTGACACTCGAATAGTGCAGCAAAAACTCAATTAATGACCCTCCAATAGTGCAGCACACCCTCAATTACAGACACTCCAATAGTGCAGCCCACCCTCAATTACGTATACTCTAATAAATCAGTATACCCTCAATTAATGACCCTCCAATAGTGAAGCACTCCCTTAATTACTGAAAATCCAATAGTGCAGCACACCCTCAATTACTGACGCTCCAAAAGTGCAGCACACTGTCAATTACTGACACTCCAATAGTGCAGCCCACCCTCAATTACTGACACTCCAATAATGCAATACAGCCTCAATTAATGACACTCCAAAAGTGCAGCAAACCCTCAATTACTGAAACTCCAATATTGCAGCACGCCCTCAATTACTGAAACTCCAATAGTGCAGCACACCCTCAATTAATGACCCTCCAATAGTGCAGCACATCCTCAATTACTGACACTCGAATAGTGCAGCACATCCTCAATTAATGACCCTCCAATAGTGCAGCACATCCTCAATAACTGACACTCGAATAGTGCAGCACACCCTCAATTAATGAGCCTCCAATAGTGCAGCACACCCTAAATTACTGAAACTCCAATAGTGCAGCACACCCTCAATTAATGACCCTCCAACAGTGCAGCACTCCCTCAATTACTGAAACTCCAATACTGCTGCACAACGTCGATTACTGAAACTCCAATGGTGCAGCACACTCTCAATTACTTGTACTCCAATAATGCAGTATACCCTCATTAATGACCCTCCAATAGTGAAGCACTCCCTTAATTACTGAAAATCCAATAGTGCAGCACACCCTCAATTACTGACGCTCCAATAGTGCAGCACACTGTTAATTACTGACACTGCAATAGTGCAGCCCACCCTCAATTATTGACACTCCAATAATGCAATACAGCCTCAATTAATGACACTCCAAAAGTGCAGCAAACCCTCAATTACTGAAACTCCAATATTGCAGCACACCCTCAATTACTGAAACTCCAATAGTGCAGCACACCCTCAATTAATGACCCTCCAATAGTGCAGCACATCCTCAGTTACTGACACTCGAATAGTGCAGCACACCCTCAATTAATGACCCTCCAATAGTGCAGCACATCCTCAATTACTGACACTCGAATAGTGCAGCACACCCTCAATTAATGACCCTCCAATAGTGCAGCACACCCTCAATTACTGAAACTCCAATAGTGCAGCACACCCTCAATTAATGACACTCCAATAGTGCAGCACAGCCTCAATTACTGACACTCCAATAGTGCAGCACATCCTCAATTACTGACCCTCCAATAGTGCAGCACACCCTCAATTACTGAAACTCCATTAGTGCAGCACACCCTCAATTAATGACCCTCCAATAGTGCAGCACATCCTTAATTACTGACACTCGAATAGTGCAGCACACCCTCAATTAATGACCCTCCAATAGTGCATCACACCCTCAATTACTGAAACTCCAATAGTGCAGCACACCCTCAATTAATGACCCTCCAATAGTGCAGCACATCCTCAATTACTGACACTCCAATAGTGCATCACACCCTCAATTACTGAAACTCCAATAGTGCAGCACACCCTCAATTAATGACCCTCCAATAGTGCAGCACATCCTCAATTACTGACACTCGAATAGTGCAGCACACCCTCAATTAATGACCCTCCAATAGTGCAGCACATCCTCAATTACTGACACTCGAATAGTGCAGCACACCCTCAATTAATGACCCTCCAGTAGTGCAGCACATCCTCAATTACTGACACTCGAATAATGCAGCACACCCTCAATTAATGACCCTCCAATACTGCATCACACCCTCAATTACTGAAACTCCAATAGTGCAGCACACCCTCAATTAATGACCCTCCAATAGTGCATCACATCCTCAATTACTGACACTCGAATAGTGCAGCACACCCTCAATTAATGACCCTCCAATAGTGCAGCACATCCTCAATTACTGACACTCGAATAGTGCAGCACACCCTCAATTAATGACCCTCCAATAGTGCAGCACATCCTCAATTACTGACACACGAATAGTGCAGCACACCCTCAATTAATGACCCTCCAATAGTGCAGCACATCTTCAATTACTGACACTCCAATAGTGCAGCCCACACTCAATAACTTTTCCCCAAAAATGCAGTACACCCTTAATTAATGACCCTCCAATACTGCAACACTCCCTCAATTACTAATGCGCTATAGTGCAGCACACCCTTAATTACTGACACAGTAATAATGCAGCACACACTCAATTAATGACGTGCCAATAGTGCGGCAAATCCTCAATTGATGAGCCTCCAATAATCCAGCTAACCCTCAATTACTGACACTCCAATCGTGCAGCACACCCTCAATTACAGACACCTCAATAGTAAAGCACACCCTGAATTACTGACCCTCAAATATTGCAGCACAACCTCAGTTACTTATACTCCAATAATGCGTTACACCTTCAATTACTGACCCTCCAATGGTGCAGCTCACCCTCAATTACTGAAACTCCAATAGTGCTGCACACCTTGAAAAACTGACCATGCAATAGTGCGCACAGCCTCAATTACTGACCCTCCAACAGTGCAGCACCTCCTCAATTACTGACCATCCAATAGTGGAGCACACTGTCAATTACAGACTCTCCGACGGTGCAGCACACCCTCAATTACTGACGCTCGAATAGTAAAGCACACCCTGAATTACTGACCCTCGAATAGTGCAGCACAAGCTCAATTACTGACCCTCCAATGGTGGACCTCACCCTCAATAACTGAAGCTATAATAGTGCGGCAAACCTTGAAAAACTGACCATCCAATAGTGTGCACACCCTCAATTACTGACCATCCAACAGTGCAGGACACCCTCAATTACTGACACTCCAATTCTGCAGCACACTGTCAATTACCGCCACTCCAATAGTGCAGAAGACAACCCTCAATTACTTATACTCCAATAATGCAATACAGACTCAATTATTGACCCTCCAATAGTGCAGCACACCCTCAATAACTGAAACTTCAATAGTGCAGCACACCCTTAATTACTGACGCTTCATTATTGCAGCACAACCTTAATTACTGACACGCCAATACTGCAGTACACCCTCAATTACTGACCCTCCAATAGTGCAGACACCCTCAATAACTGAAACTTCAATAGTGCAGACACCCTCAATAACTGAAACTTCAATAGTGCAGCACACCCTTAATTACTGACGCTCCAATATTGTAGCACAACCTTAATTACTGACACTCCAATAGTGCAGTACGCCCTCAATTACTGACCCTCCAATGGTGCAGCTCACCCTCAATTACAGACACTACAATAGTGCAGCACACCCTCAACTACGGACGCTCCATTAGTGCAGCACACACTCAATTACCGACACTCCAATAGCGCACCACACCCTCAACTACTGACACTCCATTAGTGCAGCACACCCTCAATTACTGACATGCCAATAGTGCAGCACACCCTCAACTTCTGACGCTCCATTAGTGCAGCACAACCTCAATTACTGACACTCCAATAGTGCAGCACACCCTCAATTACTGACACTCCAGTAGTGCAGCACACCCTCAATTACTGACACACCAATAGTGCAGCACACCCTCAACTACTGACGCTCCATTAGTGCAGCACACCCTCAATTACTGACACTCCAATAGTGCAGCACACCCTCAATTACTGACACTCCAATAGTGCAGCACACCCTCAATTACTGACACACCAATAGTGCAGCACACCCTCAATTACTGACACGCCAACAGTGCAGCACACCCTCAATTACTGACACTCCAGTAGTGCAGCACACCCTCCATTATTCACTCTCCAATAGTGCAGCACACTGTCAATTACGGAGCCTCCAATAGTGCAGCACACCCTCAATTACTGACCCTCCAATACTGCAGCACAACCTCAATTACTGACAGTACAATAGTGCCGCACACGCTCAATTACTGACAGTACAATACTGCAGCACACCCTCAATTACTCACGCTCCAATAGTGCAGCACACCCTCAATTACTGACACACCAAGAGTGCAGCACACCCTCAATTACTGACACTCCAGTAGTGCAGCACACCCTCCATTATTCACGCTCCAATAGTGCAGCATACTGTCAATTACGGAGCCTCCAATAGTGCAGCACACCCTCAATTACTGACAATCCAATAGTGCAGCACACCCTCAATTACTGACACTCCAATAGTGCAGCACACCATCAATTACTGACAGTACAATAGTGCAGCACACCCTCAATTACTGTCCCTCCAAAAGTGCAGCGCACCCTCAATTACTGACCTTCAAAAGTGCAGCACATCCTCAATTACTGACCTTCAATAATGCAGCACCCCCTCAATTACTGATGCTTCAATAGTGCAGCACACCCTCAATTACTGATGCTTCAATAGTGCAGCATACCCTCAATTACTGACCTTCAATAGTGAAGCACATCCTCAATTACTGACCTTCAATACTGCAGCACATCCTCAATTACTGACACATGAAGAATGCAGCACACACTCAATTACTGACACTCCAGTAGAGCAGCACACCCTCAATTACTGATGCTCCAATAGTTCAGCACAATATCAATTACCAAGACTCCAATAGTGCAGCACACCCTCAATTACTGAGCCTCCAATACTGCAGCTAACCCTCTATTACTCACGCTCCAATAGTGCAGCACACTGTCAATTACTGACTCTCCGACAGTGCAGCACACCCTCAATTACTGACCCTCCAACAGTGCAGCATATCTTCAATTACTGAGCATCCAATAGCGCCGCACACTGTCAAATACTGACTTGCCGACAGTTCTGCACACGCTGAATTACTGACTGTCCAATGGTGCAGCACACCCTCAATTACTGACACTCCAACAGTGCAGCACACCCTCAATTACTGACACTCCAATGGTGCCGCACACCCTCAATTACTGACACTCCAACAGTGCAGCACACCCTCAATTACTGACACTCCAATGGTGCCGCACACCCTCAATTACTGACACTCCAATAGTGCAGTACACCCTCAATTACTGACCTTCGATTACTGCAGCACACCCTCAATTAATGACCCTCCAATAGTGTAGCACTCGCTCAATTACTGAATCACAAGCAATGCTGGACAACGTCAATTACTGAAACTCCAATAGTGCAGCACACAATCAAATACTGACACACTAATAATGCAGCACACACTCAATTACTGACCCAAAAAAAGTGTGGCACACCCTCAATCACTGAGCCTCCAGTAATGCAGTTAACCGTCAATTAGTGACACTCCAATGGTGCAGCACATCCTCAATTACTGACCTCCAACAGTGCAGCATATCCACAATTACTGACCCTCCAATAGTGCAGCACACTGTCAAATACTGACTCTCCGACAGGGCTGCACAACCACAATTACAACCACCATCCAATGGTGCAGCACTCCCTCAATTAATGACACCCCACTAGTGCAGCGCACCCTCAACTGTTGACACTCTAGTAGTACAGCACACCCTCAATTACTTATACTCCTATAATGCAGTACACCCTCAATTACTGACCCTCCAATAGTGCAGCACACCATCAATTACAGAAACTCCAAGAGTGCTGCACAACGTCAATTAGTGAAACTCTAATAGTGCAGCCCACCCTCAATTACTGACATCCCAATAGTGCAGCACACCCTCAATTACTGACGCTCCCATAGTGCAGCACACCCTCAATTACTGACCCTCCAGTAGTGCAGCACACCCTCAATTACTGACACTCCAATAGTGCAGCACACTGTCAATTACTGACACTCCAACAGTGCAGCATACCCTCAATTACTGACCCTGCAACAATACAACACATCCTCAATAACTGAAAATCGAAAAGTGCACCACACTATCAAATACTGACTCTCCGACAGTGCAGCACAACAACAATTTCTGACCGTACAATGGTGCAGCACACCCTCAATTACTGGCACTCCAATAGTGCAGCACACTGTCAATTACTGACACTCCAACAGTGCAGCATACCCTCAATTACTGACACTCCAATAGTGCAGCACACCCTTAATTACTGACAAACCAATAGTGCAGCACACCCTCAATTGCTGACACTACAATAGTGCCACACACCCTCAATTACTGAAAATCCATTAGTGCAGCACTCCCACAATTACTGACACTACTGTAGTGTAGCACACCCTCAATTAATGATGCCCCAATAGTGCAGCACACCCCCAATTACTGACACTCCAATAGTGCAGCACAACCTCAATTACTGACACTCCAATAGTGCAGCACACCCTCAATTACTGACCTCCAACAGTGCAGCATATCCACAATTACTGACCCTCCAATAGTGCAGCACACTGTCAAATACTGACTCTCCGACAAGGCTGCACAACCACAATTACAACCACCATCCAATGGTGCAGCACTCCCTCAATTAATGACACCCCACTAGTGCAGCGCACCCTCAACTGTTGACACTCTAGTAGTACAGCACACCCTCAATTACTTATACTCCTATAATGCAGTACACCCTCAATTACTGACCCTCCAATAGTGCAGCGCACCATCAATTACAGAAACTCCAAGAGTGCTGCACAACGTCAATTAGTGAAACTCTAATAGTGCAGCCCACCCTCAATTACTGACACCCCAATAGTGCAGCACACCCTCAATTACTGACGCTCCCATAGTGCAGCACACCCTCAATTACTGACCCTCCAGTAGTGCAGCACACCCTCAATTACTGACACTCCAGTAGTGCAGCACATCCTCAATTAATGACCGTCCAATAGTGCAGCACATCCTCAATTACTGACACTCCAACAGTGCAGCATACCCTCAATTACTGACCCTGCAACAATACAACACATCTTCAATAACTGAAAATCGAAAAGTGCACCACACTATCAAATACTGACTCTCCGACAGTGCAGCACAACAACAATTTCTGACCGTACAATGGTGCAGCACACCCTCAATTACTGGCACTCCAATAGTGCAGCACACTGTCAATTACTGACACTCCAACAGTGCAGCATACCCTCAATTACTGACACTCCAATTAGTGCAGCACGCCCTCAATTATTTACCCTGCAATAGTGCAACACACCCTCAATTACTGACAAACCAATAGTGCAGCACACCCTCAATTGCTGACACTACAATAGTGCCACACACCCTCAATTACTGAAAATCCATTAGTGCAGCACTCCCACAATTACTGACACTACTGTAGTGTAGCACACCCTCAAGTAATGATGCTCCAATAGTGCAGCACACCCCCAATTACTGACACTCCAATAGTGCAGCACAACCTCAATTTCTGACACTCCAATAGTGCAGTACACCCTCAATTACTGACCTTCGATTAGTGTAGTACACCCTCAATTAATGACCCTCCAATAGTGCAGCACTCGCTCAATTACTGAAATACAAGTAATGCTGGACAACGTTAATTACTGAAACTCCAATAGCGCAGCACACCCTCAAATACTGACACACAAATAGTGCAGCACACCCTCAAATACTGACACTTCAATAGTGCAGCACACCCCCAAATACTGACACACTAATAATGCAGCACACACTCAATTACTGACCCAAAAATAGTGTGGCACACCCTCAATCACTGAGCCTCCAGTAATGCAGTTAACCGTAAATTACTGACACTCCAAAGATGCAGCACATCCTCAATTACTGATACTCCAACAGTGCAGCATATCCACAATTGCTGAGCATCCAATAGTGCAGCACACTGTCAAATACTGACTCTCCGACAGGGCTGCACAACATCAATTACAACAACTGTCCAATGGTGCAGCACTCCCTCAATTAATGACACCCCACTAGTGCAGCACACCCTCAATTACTGACCCTTCAATAGTGCAGCACACCCTCAATTACTGACCCTTCAAAAGTGCAGCACACCCTCAATTACTGACACTCCGATAGTACAGTAGATCCAGAATTACTGTCCCTCGAATATTGCAGCACACCCTCAATTATTGACAATCCCGATAGTGCGGCGCACCCTCAATCACTGAGCCTCCAATAATGCAGCTAACCATCAATTACTGACACTCCAATGGGGCACAACACCCTCAATTACTGACCCTCCAATAGTGCAGCACACCTTCAATTACAGAAACTCCAATAGTGCAGCCCACCCTCAATTATTTATACTCTAATAATGCAGTATAGCCTCAAGTAATGACCCTCCAATAGTGCAGCACTCCCTCAATTACTGAAACTCCAATAGTGCTGCACAACGTCGATTACTGAAACTCCAATAGTGCAGCACACCCTCAATTACTGAGACTCCAATAATGCAGCTAACCATCAATTACTGATACTCAAATAGTGCAGCATATTCTCAATTATTGAGCATCCAATAGTGCAGCACACCCTAAATTACTGACCCACGAATGGTGCAGCACACCCTCAATTACTGACTCTTCAATAATGCAGTACACCCTCAATTACTGACTCTCCAACGGTGCAGCTCACCCTCAATACTAAAACTCCAATAGTGCTGTATACCATGAAAAACTCCCCATCCAATAGAGCGCACACCCTCAATCACTGAGCCTCCAATAATGCAGCTACCCCTCAATTCCTGACACTCCAATAGTGCAACAAACCCTCAATTACTGAAGAGCCAATAGTACAGAACAACCTCAATTGCTGACACTCCAATAGTGCAGCACACCCTCAATTACTGAAACTACAAGAGTGTTGCAAAGCCTCATACTGACTCTCTAATAGTGCAGCACACCCTCAATTACTGACGCTCGAATATTGCAGCACACCCTGAATTACTGATCCTCCAATAGTGCAGCACACCCTCAATCACTCAGCCTCCGATAATGCAGCTGAACCTCAATTACCGACACTATAATAGTGCAGAACACGCTCAATTATTGAAACTACAATAATGCTGCACAACATCAATTACTGAAACTCCAATAGTGCAGCACACCCTCAATTTCTGACGCCCCAATTGTGCAGGACACCCTCAATTACTGACCCTTCAAAGGTTCAGCACACCCTCAATTACTGACACTCCAATAGTACAGTACACCCGGAATTACTGTCCCTCGAATACTGCAGCACACCCTCAATTACTGACACTCCAATAGTGCAGCCCACCCTCAATTATTTATACACCAATAAAGCAGTACAGCATCAATTAATGACCATCCAATAGTGCATCTCTCCCTCAATTACTGAAACTACAATAGTGCTGCAAACCCTCAATTACTGACTCTCCAATAGTGCAGCACACCCTCAATCACTGAGCCTTCAATAGTGCAGCACACCCTCAATTACTGACACTGCAATAGTGCAACACACCCTCAATTACTGACAATCCAATAGTTCAGCACACCCACAATTACTGACCCTACAAAAGTGTGGCACACCCTCAATTACTGACACTCCATTTGTGCAACACACCCTGAATTACTGACCCTCCAATAGTGCAGCACAAGCTCAATTACTGACCTTCCAATAGTGCGCACACCCTCAATTACTGACCATCAAACAGTGCACCACTTCTCAATTACTGAGTATCCAATAGTGTAGTACACTGTCAAATACTGACTCTCCGACAGTGCAGCATGACCTCAATTACTGACCGTCCAGTGGTGCAGCACACCCTTAATTGCTGACAGTCCGATGGTGCAGCCCACCCTCAATTACTGACACTCCAATTCTGCAGTACACGCTCATTTGCTGATTCTCCAATAGTACAGCACACACTCAATTACTGACACTCCAATAGTGCAGCCCACCCTCAATTACTGACACTCCAATAATGCAATACAGCCTCAATTAATGACGCTCCAGTATTGCAGCACACCCTCAATTACTGACACTCCAATAATGCAATACAGCCTCAATTAATGACACTCCAAGAGTGCAGCAAACCCTCAATTACTGAAACTCCAATAGTGCAGCAAACCCTTAATCACTGACGCTCCAACATTGCAGCACAACCTTAATTACTGACACTCCAATAGTGCAGCACACACTCAATTACTGACACTCCAATAATACAGTACATCCTCAATTACTGACTCTCCAACGGTGCAGCTCACCCTCAATTACTGAAACTCCAATAGTGCAGCACACTCTCAATTACTTGTACTCCAATAATGCAGTATACCCTCAAGTAATGACCCTCCAATAGTGAAGCACTCCCTTAATTACTGAAACTCCAATAGTGCTGCACAACGTCGATTACTGAAACTCGAATAGTGCAGCACACTCTCAATTACTGACACTCCAAAAGTGCAGTATACCCTCAATTACTGACACTCCAATAGTGCAGCACACCCTCAATTACTGACACTCCAATTCTGCAGCACACGCTCAATTACTGACCCTCCAATAGTACAGAACACTGTCAATTACTGACACTCCAATAGTGCAGCCCACCCTCAATTACTGACACTCCAATAATGCAATACAGCCTCAATTAATGACACTCCAAGAGTGCAGCAAACCCTCAATTACTGAAACTCCAATAGTGCAGCATACCTTCAATTACCGATCCTCCAATATTGCAGCACAACCTTAATTACTGACACTTTAATAGTGCAGCACACCCTCAATTACTGAAACTCCAATAGTGCAAAACACCCTCAGTTACTCTCCCTCCAATATTGCAGCACACCTTCAATTACAGACACTCCAGTAGAACAGCACACCTGGAATTACTGACGCTCAACAGTACAGCGCACGCTCATTTACTTATAATCCTATAATGCAGTAAACCCTCAATTACTGACCCTCCAATAGTGCAGCACACCCTCAATTACTGAAACTCCAATAGTGCAGCACACCCTCAATTACTGAAACTCCAATAGTGCAGCACAGCCTCAATTACTGAAACTCCAATAGTGCAGCACACGCTCATTTACTTATAATCCTATAATGCAGTAAACCCTCAATTACGGACACTCGAATAGTGCAGCACACCCTCAATTAATGACCCTCCAATAGTGCAGCACACACTCAATTACTGACACTCCAATAGTGCAGCCCACACTCAATAACTTTTCCCCAAAAATGCAATACACCCTAAATTAATGAGCCTCCAATACTGCAACACTCCCTCAATTACTAATGCGCTATAGTGCAGCACACCCTTAATTACTGACACAGTAATAATGCAGCACACACTCAATTAATGACGTGCCAATAGTGCGGCAAATCCTCAATTGATGAGCCTCCAATAATCCAGCTAACCCTCAATTACTGACACTCCAATCGTGCAGCACACCCTCAATTACAGACACCTCAATAGTAAAGCACACCCTGAATTACTGACCCTCAAATATTGCAGCACAACCTCAATTACTTATACTCCAATAATGCGTTACACCTTCAATTACTGACCCTCCAATGGTGCAGCTCACCCTCAATTACTGAAACTCCAATAGTGCTGCACACCTTGAAAAACTGACCATGCAATAGTGCGCACAGCCTCAATTACTGACCCCCCAACAGTGCAGCACCTCCTCAATTACTGACCATCCAATAGTGGAGCACACTGTCAATTACAGACTCTCCGACGGTGCAGCACACCCTCAATTACTGACGCTCGAATAGTAAAGCACACCCTGAATTACTGACCCTCGAATAGTGCAGCACAAGATCAATTACTGACCCTCCAATGGTGGAGCTCACCCTCAATTACTGAAGCTATAATAGTGCGGCAAACCTTGAAAAACTGACCATCTAATAGTGCGCTCACCCTCAATTACTGACCATCCAACAGTGCAGGACACCCTCAATTACTGACACTCCAATTCTGCAGCACACTGTCAATTACCGCCACTCCAATAGTGCAGAAGCCAACCCTCAATTACTTATACTCCAATAATGCAATACAGCCTCAATTATTGACCCTCCAATAGTGCAGCACACCCTCAATAACTGAAACTTCAATAGTGCAGCACACCCTTAATTACTGACGCTCCAATATTGTAGCACAACCTTAATTACTGACACTCCAATAGTGCAGTACACCCTCAATTACTGACCCTCCAATGGTGCAGCTCACCCTCAATTACACACACTACAATAGTGCAGCACACCCTCAACTACGGACGCTCCATTAGTGCAGCACACACTCAATTACTGACATTCCAATAGAGCATCACACCATCAATGACTGACACACCAACAGTGCAGCACACCCTCAATTACTGACATGCCAACAGTGCAGCACACCCTCAATTACTGACACTCCAGTAGTGCAGCACACCCTCAATGACTGACACACCAACAGTGCAGCACACCCTCAATTGCTGACACACCAATAGTGCAGCACATCCTCAATTACTGACGCTCCAATAGTGCAGCACACTCTCGATGACTGAAACTACAATAGTGCAGCA
This sequence comes from Isurus oxyrinchus, assembly GCA_026770705.1. Taxonomy (NCBI): domain Eukaryota; kingdom Metazoa; phylum Chordata; class Chondrichthyes; order Lamniformes; family Lamnidae; genus Isurus; species Isurus oxyrinchus. Next base: position 52,346 of record JANJGN010002686.1, read on the forward strand.
CACCCTCAATTATTGAAATTCCAATGGTGCAGCACATCCTCAATTACTGACACTCCAATAGTGTGGCACACTCTCAATGACTGACACTCCAACAGTGCAGCCCACGTTCAATATACTGAGCCTTCAATGCTGCAGCTAACCTTCAATTACTGACAGTACAATAGTGCAGCACACCCACAATTACTGACACTCCAATCATGCAGCACACCCTCAATTACTGACACGCCAACAGTGCAGCACATCTCAATTACTGACACTCCAAAAGTGCAGCACACCCTCCATTACTGACACTCCAGTAGTGTAGCACACCCTCAAATACTGACACTCCAACAGTGCAGCACACCCTCCATTACTCACGCTCCAATAGTGCAGCACACTGTCAATTACGAAGCCTCCAATATTGCAGCACACGCTCAATTACTGACAGTACAATAGTGCCGCACATGCTCATTTACTGACGCACCAATAGTGCAGCACACCCTCCATTACTGACACTCCAGTAGTGTAGCACACCCTCAAATACTGACACTCCAACAGTGCAGCACACCCTCCATTACTCACGCTCCAATAGTGCAGCACACTGTCAATTACGAAGCCTCCAATATTGCAGCACACGCTCAATTACTGACAGTACAATAGTGCCGCACATGCTCATTTACTGACGCACCAATAGTGCAGCACACCCTCAATTACTGTCCCTCCAAAAGTGCAGCACACCCTCAATTACTGACCTTCAATAGTGCAGCACATCCTCAATTACTGACACTCCAATAGTGCAGAACACCCACAATTACTGATGCTTCAATACTGCAGCACATCCTCAATTACTGACACACGAAGAATGCAGCACACACTCAATTACTGACACTCCAATAGAGCAGCAACACCCTCAATTACTGATGCTCCAATAGTGCAGCACAATATCAATTACCAAGACTCCAATAGTGCAGCACACCCTCAATTACTGAGCCTCCAATACTGCAGCTAACCCTCCATTACTCACGCTCCAATAGTGCAGCACACTGTCAATTACTGACTCTCCGACAGTGCAGCACACCCTCAATTACTGACCCTCCAACAGTGCAGCATATCTTCAATTACTGAGCATCCAATAGCGCCGCACACTGTCAAATCCTGACTCGCCGACAGTTCTGCACACGCTGAATTACTGACTGTCCAATGGTGCAGCACACCCTCAATTACTGACACACCGAGAGTGCCGCACACCCTCAATTACTGACACTCCAATGGTGCCGCACACCCTCAATTACTGACACACCGAGAGTGCCGCACACCCACAATTACTGACACTCCAATAGTGCAGCACTCCCTCAATTACTGACACTCCAATAGTGCAGCACACCATCAATTACTGATACTCCAATAGTGCAGCACACCCACAATTACTGACACTCCAATAGTGCAGCACACCATCAATTACTGATACTCCAATAGTGCAGCACACCCACAATTACTGACACTCCAATAGTGCAGCACACCCTCAATTACTATCACTCCAGTAGTAAAGCACACACTGAATTACTGACTCTCCAGTGATGCAGCTCATCTTCAATTATTAAAACTCCAATACTGTTGCACACACTGAAAGACTCCCCATCCAATAGTGTGCACACCCTCAATTACTGACCCTCCAGCAGTGCAGGAAGTTCTCAATTACTGACCCTCCAATGCTGAGGTACACCCTCAAACACTGAGCCTCCAATAATGCAGCTACCCCTCAATTACAGACCCTCCAATAGTACAGCACATCCTGAATTACTGACCCTCAAATATTGCCGCACACTCTAATTTACTGAAACTCCAATAGTGCAGCACACCCTCAATTACTGACCTTCCAATAGTACAGCTCACCCTCAATTACTGACACTCCAATAGTGCAGCCCACCCTCAATTGCTTATACTCTGATAATGCAGTACAGCCTCAATTGATGACTCTGCAATAGTGCAGCTCTCCGTCAATTACTGAAACTCCAAAAGTGCAGCACATCCTCAATTACTGACACGCTAATAATGCAGCACACACTCAATTACTGACCCAACAATGGTGCGGCACACCCTCAATCACTGAGCCACCAATAATGCAGCTAACCCTCAATAACTGACACTGCAATAGTGCAGAACACCGTTAATTACTGACACTCCAGTAGTGCAGCACACCCTCAATTACTGGCACTCTAATAGTGCAGCACACCGTCAATTACTGACACTCCAACAGTGCAGAACACCCTCAATAATTGACACTCCAATAGTGCAGCACACCCTCAATTACTGACACACCAATAGTAAAGCACACGCTCAATTACTGACCATCCAATAGTGCAGCACACCCTCAATTACTGACACACCAATAGTAAAGCACACGCTCAATTACTGACCCTCCAATAGTGCAGCACACCCTCAATTACTGACACTACAATAGTGCAGGACTCCCTCAATTACTGACCCTGCAATAGTGCAGCACACCCTCAATTACTGACCCTCCAATAGTGCAGCACACCCTCAATTACTGACACTACAATAGTGCAGCACTCCCTCAATTACTGACCCTGCAATAGTGCAGCACACCCTCAATTACTTAGACTCCAATAGTGCAGCACAACCTCAATTACTGACCCTTCAACAGTGCAGCACATTTTCAATTACTGAGTATCCAATAGTGCAGCACACTGTCAAATACTGACTCTCCGACAGTGCAGGACACCCTCAATTACTGAGCCTACAAAGGTGCAGCACACCCACAATTTCTGACACTCCAATAGTGCAGCACACCGTCAATTACTATCACTCCAGTAGTAAAGCACACACTGAATTACTGACATCGAATGGTGCAGCACACCCTCAATTACTAACTCTCCAGTGGTGCAGCTCATCCTCAATTATTAAAACTCCAGTAGTGTTGCGCACCCTGAAAGACTCCCCATCCAATAGTGCGCACACCCTCAATTAGTGACTCTCCAGCAGTGCAGGACCTCCTCAATTACTGACCCTCCAATGCTGAGGTACACCCTCAAACACTGAGCCTCCAATAATGCAGCTACCCCTCAAGTACAGACCCTCCAATAGTACAGCACATCCTGAATTACTGACTCACAAATATTGCCACACACTCTAAATTACTGAAACTCCAATGGTGCAGTACACCCTCAATTTCTTAAACGCCTATAATGTAGTACACCCTCAATTACTGACCTTCCAATAGTACAGCTCACCCTCAATTACTGACACTCCAATAGTGCAGCACACCCTCAATTACTGACACTACAATAGTGCAGCACTCCCTCAGTTACTGACACTATAACAGGACAGCACACCCTCAATTACTGAAACTCCATTAGTGCAGCACACCATCAATTACTGAGCCTACAAAGGTGCAACACACCCTCAATTTCTGACACTCCAATACTGCAGAACACCCTCAATTTCTGACACTCCAATAGTGCAGCACACCATCAAATACTGACACTCCAATAGTAAAGCACTAACTGAATTACTGACCCTTGAATAGTGCAGCACAACCTCAATTACTCACACTCCAATAGTGCAGCACACCCTCAACTGCTTAAACTCCAATAATGCAGCACGCCCTCAATTACTGACCCTCCAATGGTACAGCTCACCATCAATAACTGAAACTACAATAGTGCTGCACAACGTCAATTAATGACAATCCAGTAGTGCAGCACACCCTCAATTACTGACACTACAATAGTGCAGCACACCCTCATTACGGAAAGTCCATTAGTGCAGCACACCATCAATTACTGATCCTCCAAAAGTGCAGCACACCCTCAATTACAGACACTCCAATAGTACAGAACACCCTCAATTGCTGACACTCCAATAATGCAGTACCCCTGCAATTACTGATACTCCAACAGTGCAGTACACCTTCAATTACTGAAAATCCATTAGTGGAGCACAGCCTCAATTACTGACCCTCCAATAGTGCAGCACACCCTCAATTACTAACACTCCAATAGTGCAGCCCACCTTCAATAACTTTGACTCCAATAATGCAGCATAGCCTCAATTAATGACCCTCCAATAGTGCAGAACACGCTCAATTACTGAAACTGCAGTAGTGCTGCAAAACGTCAATTACTGAATCTTCAATATTGCCGCACAACCCCAATTAGTGACGCTCCAATAGTGCAGCACACCCTTAATTACTGACCCACTAATAATTCAGCACACACACAATTACTGATCCACCAATAGTGCGGCACACCCTCAATCACCGAGCCTCCAATAATGCAGTAAACCCTCAATTACTGACACTCCAATAGTGCAGCACACCCTCAATTACTGGCACTCCAGTAGTGCAGCACACCCTCAATTACTGACAATCCAATAGTGCAGCACACCCTCAATTGCTGACACGACAATAGTGCAGCACACCCTCAAGTAATGATGCTCCAATAGTGCAGCACATCCCCAATTACTGACACTCCAAAGGTGCAGCACACCCTCAATTACTGACCTCCAACAGTGCAGCATATCCACAATTACTGACCCTCCAATAGTGCAGCACACTGTCAAATACTGACTCTCCGACAAGGCTGCACAACCACAATTACAACCACCATCCAATGGTGCAGCACTCCCTCAATTAATGATACCCCACTAGTGCAGCATACCCTCGACACCCCCCCCCACCCCCCCCGAGACTATGACCCTAGACCCTCCCCACACCCCCCTCCCCGAGACTATGTCCCTAGAAGCCCACCCCAACCCCCCCCTTCACCGAGACTATGTCCCTAGACCCGCCCCGAACACCACACCCCCTCCCCGAGACTATGTCCCTAGACCACCCCCCCCCAACCCCCCCCCTCCCCGAGACTATGTCCCTAGACCCCCCCCACCCACCCCACCCTCCCCGAGACTATGTGCCTAGACACCCCCCCAACCCATCCCTCCCCGAGACTATGTCCCTAGACAACACCCCCCCTCCCCGAGACTATGTCCCTAGACCCCCCCCACCCCCCCCTCCCCGAGAATATGTCCCTAGACCCCTTCCCACCACCCACCCCGAGACTATGTACCTAGAACCCCCCACTCGCCCCCCCTCCCCGAGACTGTCCCTAGACCCCCCCCAACATCCCCCTCCCCGAGACAAAGTCCCTAGACACACCGCCCACCCACCCTCCCCGAGACTATGTCCCTAGACCCCCCCCCACCCCCACCACCTCCCCGAGACTATGTCCCTAGACCCCCCCCACACCCACCCTCCCCGAGACTATGTCCCTAGAACCCCCCCAACCCCCCCTCCCCGAGACTATGTCCCTAGACCCCCCCCACGCCCCCCTCCCCGAGACTATGACCCTAGACACACCCCACCACTCCCTGCCTGAGACTATGTCCCTAGACCCCCCCCACACCCCCCTCCCCGAGACTATGTCCCTAGACACCCACCCCCCCCTCCCCGAGACTATGTCCCTAGACCCCCCCCACACACCCCCCTCCCCGAGACTATATCCCTAGAACCCCCACCCTCCCCCCCCTCCCCGAGACTATGCCCCTAGACCCCCACCCCACCCCCCCCTCCCCGAGACTATGTCCCTAGACACGCCCCCACACCCCCCTCCGCGAGACTATGTCCTAGACCCCCACCCAACCCCCTCCCCGACACTATGTCCCTAGACCCCCCCCCACCCCCCCCTACCCGAGACTATGTCGCTAGACCCCCCCCCACCACCCCCTCCCTGAGACAATGTCCCTAGACCCCCCCCACCCACAACCATCCCCGAGACTATGTCCCTAGACCCCACCCCACACCCCCCACTCCCCGAGACTATGTCCCTAGACTCCCCCCTCCACCCCCCCCTCCCCGAGACTATGTCCCTAGACACCCCCCCACACCCCCTCCCCAAGACTATGTCCCTAGAGCCCCCACCCACCCCCCCTCCCCGAGACTATGTCCCTAGACACCCCCCACCACACCCACTTCCTGAGACTATGTCCCTAGACCCTCTCCCCACCCCCCACCGAGACTAAGTCCCTAGACCCCCCCCAACCCCCCCCCTCCCCGAGACTGTCCCTAGACCCCCCCACACCCCCCCTCCCTGAGACTATGTCCCTAGACCCCCCATCCACCCCCCCCCTCCCCGAGACTATGTCCCAAGACACCCCCCCACTCTCCCTCCCCGAGACTATGTACCTAGACCCCCCCCAAACCGCCCCTCCCCGAGACTATGTCCCTAGAACCCCCCCAACCACCCCCCTCCCCGAGACTATGTCCCTAGAACCCCCCCACACCCCCCCCGAGACTATGTCCCTAGAGCCCCGCCACACCCCCCCTCCCTGAGACTATGTCCCTAGACCCCCCCCAACCCCCCTTCCCCGAGACTATGTCCCTAGAGAACCCCCCCACCCCCCCTCCCCGAGACTATGTCCCTAGGCCCCCCCCAACACCCCATCGCCGAGACTATGTCCCTAGAACCCCCCCCACCACCCCCCTCCCCGAGACTATGTCCCTAGCCCCCCCCACCCACCCCCATCCCCGAGACTATGTCCCTAGACCCCCACCCACCCCCCCCTCCCCGAGACTATGTCCCTAGACCCCCCCCACCCCCACCCCCACCCCGAGACTATGTCCCTAGACCCCCCCCCACACCCACCCTCCCCGAAACTATGTCCCTAGAACCCCCCCAACCCCCCCTCCCCGAGACTATGTACCTAGAACCCCCCCCACGCCCCCCCTGCCCGAGACTATGTCCCTAGACCCTCCCCCCCACTCCCCGAGACTATGTCCCTAGACACCAACCCCCCCTCCCCGAGACTATGTCCCTAGACCCCCCCCACCCACCCCCCGAGACTATGTCCCTAGACACCCACCCCGCCCTCCCCGAGACTATGTCCCTAGACCCCACCCACACCCCCCTCCGCGAGACTATGTCCTAGACCCCCACCCAACCCCCTCCCCGACACTATGTCCCTAGACCCCCCCCCCAACCCCCTCCCCGAGACTATGTCCCTAGACACCCCCCCACCACCCCCTCCCCGAGACAATGTCCCTAGACCCCCCCACCCCCCCCCTCCCCGAGACTATGTCCCTAGACCCCACCCCACACCCCCACTCCCCGAGACTATGTCCCTAGACTCCCCCCTCCACCCCCCCTCCCTGAGACTATGTCCCTAGACCCCCCCAACCCCCCTCCCCGAGACTATGTCACTAGACCCCCCCCCACACCCCCTCCCCAAGACTATGTCCCTAGACACCCCACCCACCCCACCTCCCCGAGACTATGTCCCTAGACACCCCCCACCACACCCCCTTCCTGAGAATATGTCCCTAGACCCTCTCCCCACCCCCCCCGAGACTAAGTCCCTAGACCCCCCACCCACCCCCCCTCCCCGAGACTATGTCCCAAGAACCCCCCCACTCCCCCTCCCCGAGACTATGTTCCTAGACCCCACCCAAACCGCCCCTCCCTGAGACTATGTCCCTAGAACCCCCCCCACTCCCACCCTGACCGAGACTATGTCCCTAGACACACCCCACCACCCCCTGCCTGAGACTATGTCCCTAGACCCCCCCCACCCCCCCTCCCCGAGACTATGTCCCTAGACACCCACCCCCCCCTCCCCGAGAATATGTCCCTAGACACCCCCCACACACCCCCCTCCCCGAGACTATGTCCCTAGAACCCCCACCCACCCCCCCTCCACGAGACTATGTCCCTAGACCCCCACCCCACCCCCCCCCTCCCCGAGACTATGTCCCTAGACACCCACCCACACCCCCCTCCGCGAGACTATGTCCTAGACCCCCACCCAACCCCCTCCCCGACACTATGTCCCTAGACCCCCCCCACCCCCCCTCCCCGAGACTATGTCCCTAGACCCTCCCCCGCCCCTCCCCGAGACTATGTCCCTAGACACCAACCCCCCCCCTCCCCGAAACTATGTCCCTAGACCCCCCCCCCACACCCCACCCTCCCCGAGACTATGTCCCTAGACCCCCCACCCACCCCCCTCCCCGAGACTATGTCGCTAGACCCCCCCACCCCCCCCTCCCCGAGACTATGTCCCTAGACACCCACCCCGCCCTCCCCGAGACTATGTCCCTAGACCCCACCCACACCCCCCTCCGCGAGACTATGTCCTAGACCCCCACCCAACCCCCTCCCCGACACTATGTCCCTAGACCCCCCCCCCACCCCCCCTCCCCGAGACTATGTCCCTAGACACCCCCCCCACCACCCCCTCCCCGAGACAATGTCCCTAGACCCCCCCCCACACCCCCCACTCCCCGAGACTATGTCCCTAGACTCCCCCCTCCACCCCCCCTTCCTGAGACTATGTCCCTAGACCCCCCCACCCCCCCCTCCCCGAGACTATGTCACTAGACCCCCCCCCACCCCCCCTCCCCAAGACTATGTCCCTAGACCCCCCACCCAACCCCCCTCCCCGAGACTATGTCCCTAGACACCCCCCACCACACCCCCTTCCTGAGAATATGTCCCTAGACCCTCTCCCCACCCCCCGAGACTAAGTCCCTAGACCCCCCCCAACCCCCCCCCCCGAGACTATGTCCCTAGACCCCCCCCCACCACCCCCTCCCTGAGACTATGTCCCTAGACCCCCCACCCACCCCCCCCCTCCCCGAGACTATGTCCCTAGACCCCCCCCACACCCCCCCGAGACTATGTCCCTAGAGCCCCGCCACACCCCCCCTCCCTGAGACTATGTCCCTAGACCCCCCCCAACCCCCCCTCCCCGAGACTATGTCCCTAGACACCCCCCCCACCCCCCCTCCCCGAGACTATGTCCCTAGGCCCCCCCCAACACCCCCTCCCCGAGACTATGTCCCTAGAACCCCCCCCACCACCCCCCTCCCCGAGACTATGTCCCTAGCCCCCCCCACCCACCCCCGTCCCCGAGACTATGTCCCTAGACCCCCACCCACCCCCCCCTCCCCGAGACTATGTCCCTAGACCCCCCCACCCCCACCCCCTCCCCGAGACTATGTCCCTAGACCACCCCCCCACACCCACCCTCCCCGAGACTATGTCCCTAGACACCCCCCCACCACCCCCTCCCCGAGACAATGTCCCTAGACCCCACCCCACACCCCCCACTCCCCCGAGACTATGTCCCTAGACTCCCCGCTGCACCCCACCTCCCTGAGACTATGTCCCTAGAACCCCCCACCACCCCCTCCCCGAGACTATGTCCCTAGAACCCCCCCCACCACCCCCCCTCCCCGAGACTATGTCCCTAGCCCCCCCCCCACCCACCCCCGTCCCAGAGACTATGTCCCTAGAACCCCCCCCACCACCCCCCTCCCCGAGACTATGTCCCTAGCCCCCCCCACCCACCCCCATCCCCGAGACTATGTCCCTAGACCCCCACCCACCCCCCCCCTCCCCGAGACTATGTCCCTAGACCCCCCCCCACCCCCACCCCCTCCCCGAGACTATGTCCCTAGACCCCCCCCCACACCCACCCTCCCCGAGACTATGTCCCTAGAACCCCCCCAACCCCCCCTCCCAGAGACTATGTACCTAGAACCCCCCCCACGCCCCCCCTGCCCGAGACTATGTCCCTAGACCCTCCCCCCCACTCCCCGAGACTATGTCCCTAGACACCAACCCCCCCCCTCCCCGAGACTATGTCCCTAGACCCCCCCCCACAACCCCCCCTCACCGAGACTATGTCCCTAGGCCCCCCACCCACCCCCCCCTCCCCGAGACTATGTCCCTAGACCCCCCCCACCCACCCCCCGAGACTATGTCCCTAGACACCCACCCCGCCCTCCCCGAGACTATGTCCCTAGACCCCACCCACACCCCCCTCCGCGAGACTATGTCCTAGACCCCCACCCAACCCCCTCCCCGACACTATGTCCCTAGACCCCCCCCCCAACCCCCTCCCCGAGACTATGTCCCTAGACACCCCCCCACCACCCCCCTCCCCGGGACAATGTCCCTAGACCCCCCCACCCCCCCCCCTCCCCGAGACTATGTCCCTAGACCCCACCCCACAACCCCACTCCCCGAGACTATGTCCCTAGACTCCCCCCTCCACCCCCCCTCCCTGAGACTATGTCCCTAGACCCCCCCAACCCCCCCTCCCCGAGACTATGTCACTAGACCCCCCCC
>JANJGN010002687.1:0-62424 GCA_026770705.1 Isurus oxyrinchus
GCTGTTAGGGAGGGAGTTCCAGGATTTTGTCCCTATGGTGTAGGTACACCCACAGTGCTGTTAGGAAGGGAGTTCCAGGATGTTGTCCGTGTGGTGTAGGTACACTAACATTGCTGTTAGGGAGGGAGTTCCAGGATGTTGTCCGTGTGGTGTAGGTACACCCACAGTGCTGTTAGGGAGGGAGTTCCAGGATTTTGTCCATGTGGGGTAGGTACACCCACAGTGCTGTTAGGGAGGGAGTTCCAGGATTTTGTCCCTGCGGTGTAGGTACACCCACAATGATGTTAGGGAGGGAGTTCCAGGATTTTGTCCGTGTGGTGTAGGTACACCCACAGTGCTGTTAGGGAGGGAGTTCCAGGATTTTGTCCCTGTGTGTAGATACACCCACAGCGCTGTTAGGGAGGGAGTTCCAGGATTTTGTCCCTGTGGTGTAGGTACACCCACAGTGATGTTTGGGAGGGAGTTCCAGGATTTTGTCCCTGTGGTGTAGGTACACCCACAGCACTGTTAGGGTGGGAGTTCCAGGATTTTTACCCAGCGACAGTGAACCGCCGATATATTTCCAAGTCAGGATGATGAGTGGCTCGGAGGGGAACTTCCCGGTGCTGGTGTTCCTATCTATCTGCTCTCCTTGTCCTTCTAGATGGTAGCGGCCATGGGTTTGGAAGGTGCTGTCGAAGGACCCATGGTGAACTCAAACAATCACAATCAATTGAGTAATAGAGAGATGCGAAGCTGCATTCATATAGCATCTTTACTGGGCACAGGGAATTGCAAACTGCTTTCCATCCATCACAGTTCATTTAAAGAGCACTCACAGGTATAATGCAGACAACCTGTGTGCCGCAAAATAACCGTTTGTAAACAGCCACAATGGAGGTTTACTGTGTAAAAATGGTGCTGTCACTTGAATGTTAAACTGGATCCAATTGGTCGTGCTATCCAACCTCGTTCAACGTGCAATGGACCAATCGCCTCACAGGAATAATGTTGGTTACTTGGAGACACGACTCCAGCTTTTGCAGATGATACACAGATAGGTGGAGGGACAGGTAGTATTGAGGAGGCGGGGAGGCTGCAGAAGGATTTGGACAGGTTAGGAGAATGGGCAAAGAAGTGGCAGATGGAATACAACGTGGGGAAGTGTGAGGTATTGCACTTTGGTATGAAGAATAGAGGCATAGACTATTTTCTAAATGGGGAGAGAATTCAGAAATCTGGAGTGCAAAGGAACTTGGGAGTCCTAGTCCAGGATTCTCTTAACGTTAACTTGCAGGTTGAGTCGGTAGTTAGGGAGGCAAATGCAATGTTGTCATTTATTTCAAGAGGACTAGAATATAAAAGCAGGGATGTGCTGCTGAGGATTTATAAGGCTCTGGTCAGACCACATTTAGAATATTGTGAGCAGTTTTGGGCCCCGTATCTCAGGAAGGATGTGCTGGCCCTGGAGATGGTCCAGAGGAGGTTCACGAGAACGATCCCAGGAATGAAAGGCTTAACATATGAGGAACGTTTGAGGACTCTGGGTCTATACTCGATGGAGTTTAGAAGGATGAGGGGGGGATCTGATTGAAACTTACAGAACACTGAAAGGCCTGGATAGAGTGGACGTGGGGAAGATGTTTCCATTATTAGGAGAGACTAGGACCCGAGGGCACAGCCTCAGAGTAAAGGGAAGACCTTTTAGAACAGAGATGAGGAGAAACTTCTTTAGCCAGAGAGTGGTGAATCTATGGAATTCATTGCCACAGAAGGCTGTGGAGTCCGGGTCATTGAGTGTATTTAAGACCGAGATAGATAGGTTCTTGATTGGTGAGGGGGTCAAAGGTTACGGGGAGAAGGCGGGAGAATGGGGTTGAGAAACTTATCAGCCATGATTGAATGGCAGAACAGACTCAATGGGCCGAATGGCCTAATTTCTGCTCCTACGTCTTATGGTGTTATGGTCCTCGAGACGCCATGTCTGAAGAAGACATTAGTGACCATGGGCTTCCACTGCATGGGTCCGAGATTATGTTTGGCGATGCACTGCAGTGGTTTACCGCTCCCTCCTGCGGTATGGTTAACCGAGAGGCTCTCCCGCTCTTACCGCCTGGCAGCGGGTGTGTTGGAAGGATTGACAGGGAGGAAATCAACCCAGTTGGCCACATGATCAACACTCCTTCCATGACCATCTTGCCTGACTGAAGTCAAGATGGAAGCAGCCCCATGTCCAAATGCAGCAAGACCTGGACAATATCCAGGCTTGGGGCTGACAAGTGGCAAGTAACATTCACACCACACAAGTGACAGGCACTGACCATCTCCAACAAGAGAGAATCTAACCATCGCCCCTTCGACATTCAATGTCATTACCCTCACTGAATCCCCCCACTATCAACATCCTGGGGGTTACCATTGACCAGAAACTGAACTGGGGACCAGCCATATAAATACTGTGGCTACAAGAGCAGGTCAGAGGCTGGGAATCCTGCGGAGAGTCACTCACCTCCTGACTCCCCCAAAGCCTGTCCACCATCTACAAGGCACAAGTCAGGAGTGTGATGGGATACTCCCCACTTGCCTGGATGAGTGCAGCTCCCACAACACTCAAGAAGCTCGACACCGTCCAGGACAAAGCAGCCCCGCTTGATGGGCACCCCATCCACAAACATCACTCCCTCCACCACCGACACACAGTAGCAGCAGCGTGTGTACCATCTACAAGATGCACTGCAGCAACTCACCAAGGCTCCTTCGACAGCACCTTCCAAACCCACGACTGCTCAGTCATTGTCAACGAAGCCATTGAAAAGCAAATGGAGGGCGAGGGTTGGTTTTTAGAGGAATGGCCTTAGGACGAAGACTGCGCGGCATTTTCTGCTGGGTCAAATTTGCCCGCAGTGCGTGCCTTTCGGCCAAGGGTAGACGACAAATCTAGAATTGGCAAGGACGATGCCACAACCGGAGAGGGTGTGCCTTTCGGGGAGCGGGGTTGGGCTGCCGCTGGCTCTTTCCTTGGGGCAGAAAGAGCTCGGAAGATTCCGGTGGCAAAGCCGCAGGGGTGTTTCCACTTGTCTGGATCGGGGAAATAACTGGCGGCTTTCAATGCGAGGGGGGGGGGGGGGGTGGCTGGAGGGGGGGTGGTGCGGTGGGATTGGGAGGCTCAGAAGAACAGTCTTCGCCCAACAAGAGTGGTGAAAGTGCGCATCCTGCCAGCAGTGGCGGGGGGGGGTTGGGGTTTGGTTGAAGCAACGAGGGTGCAGGTCCAATAAAGAGCAGGCCGGAGAAAGGATGTGAACAAGGAATGAGAAGTCTTGGCAAGAGCTTAACCATGAGCGATAGGCTGCTTGAAGATTACAGCCCGTCCCTTTGCACCACCTTCCTGTCTAACTGTTCGTGAACGAGGCTTGCTTTCACTTACAGAGAGAAATGTAAGGACAGCTTCAACTAAAGCACCGAAAAATCAGGAAGAGCCCTGACTGGTCAATACTGTAACCAAAGGGGACTGATTTCCCTGTTGCTGACAGAAGGGATTATTATTGAAAGTTTCCGGCTTGCGCTCGCCAGGACCTCTCGCAGGAATCGACACCCGGAAAGTGAACAACAATTCATACTGCACAAGAAGAGAGTGCTGATCGGTTGGCTCTGATTTGTAGAGGTGTTGCCATGGAGGGTGGGGCAGGGAACAGTTAACCGGCAAGCCTTTGTTCAAGTTCAATGCAGCCTTCTCTATTCTGATTGGTTAAGGCATTTTTCAAAGGGAATGGCTGCTCCCCAACAACCACCCCCCGCCCACGCCCCGCCTCTCAAGATTTCCTTTAGTTGAATAACGTGAAATGCGTGTTCATGTTCTTTCTGTCTGCAAATGGTGGGGTCCTGTGTGTGACTCCTAGGATGCAGAATGCCAGCCAGACTGATAACCTTAACTTAGCGGTCAGCGCCATTGTTAGCACAATCAGGATTGGTTAGCAAGTGCTGTCCACTCGTGGAATCACATCCATTGTTGGGCACCATGTTTTGAGTTTTGCAAGCCCAGGCTGTTTGGATACAGCCAGTGCTTTGTCTGTTGTGAGCAGCCGAAGGCAAGTGCTGTATGAAACGATCTGCCCGCTGGGAGGTTGGCGGGGAGGGGGGGGGGGGGTAGGGCATCACACCAGCACTGAAATTCGTATACCACATCACTTACGCATGCTGGAAGCCACATATAATCCATGCACAATGCCCTGTCCTTTGCAGACAGAAGGAGCATACCCACTTTCGCACCTTTCTCAACTAAACGAAAGCTAGGGGCACAGCCATTCACTGGTTCATTCCTCATGCCAATGCCCTGACCTGAGTCAACCGGCTTGCTTTGAACTGAACAAGAGCTTGCCAGTTAACTCGTGCATCTTCCAAGGCAACGCCCCTACCAATCAACATCCACTTGCCAGACAGTCGGCGCTCTCTTCTCGTCGAGTATAAATCGTTGTTCCCTTTGCGGTTGGTAGTTACTTGTGGGCTTTCCTCATGAGTGCAGGACGGATAGCAGGTCTCCTTTTATTTTGCAGTGATACATTGAGGCAGTGAGATGAGAAGGGGGTTTCACTATGAACTGTCAAAAGCTTGGGGGAGGGGACAGAATAAACGCCTGAAGCATTTTTTTCAAGGGTTTGTGGGGGAGAAAGGTCAATTGTGCTAAATGCTCCAAAGAGTCAACACAGCTGCGATCGATCGAATGGGTCAGCTCCATAATCCGATGAAATTTCAGAGCAGCAAAAGTGCACACAGTGTCACGTGGATACACCGAAGGACAGGGCTGCATCAATGTTGAAATGCACTTTGCCAATGTTTACCGTGAAGGTGCCTCTATCAGTCTCAACAAACAGTTGGAGCAACGGATTCCCAATAAAGAAAACGATTCACCCCGTTCACCGTAAGAGTCGCCTCCGCTCCCTCCTGGATATGTTCCTAATCCACGGCCCCAGTTCACCCGCTTCTCGATTTTTGACATCAATCGGTAGAAGATGGGATTCTGGGTTCGAGCTGTACCTCCTTTCTCCCACCAGAGCCCTGCCAAGAGCTGCTGCCCCCAACTGGGTGAATCCAGTCCCCCTTTGAGACGTGCCGTCGAATCAACCCTCACTACACTTCCTCAGTGCTGTGAAATCGGCGACCAGCATTGACTGCGATACCCCCCCACCCCCCCCCACCCCACCAAAGCTGGACCACCCCCAACCCAAGCAGCAATTTGGGATGTCCCTCGACTTCTGTCCCCCTCCCACCACTCCCCACATTTCCTAACGTGCGGCACGCAATTCTGAGCAGATGTTGGTGTCGTGCTAATGTCACTGGGACGGTCACCCAGACAGCACCAGCTTCCGGGGTCCGTATCCCTCTATTCCCATCCTATCATGTATTTGTCCAGCTGCCTCTTAAACACCACTATCGTACCTGCTTCCACCACCTCCTCTGGCAGCGAATTCCAGACACTCACTACCCTCTGCGTAAAAAACTTACCCCGCACATCTCCTCTATAGTTTTCTCCTCTCACCTTAAATCTATGTCCCCCTAGTCATTGACTCTCCCACCCTTGGGAAAAAGCTTCTGACTATCTACTCTGTCCATGCCACTCACAATTTTGTAAACCTCTATCAAGTCGGCCCCTCAATCTCCATCGAGATTAGAGATTAAAGACTAGAGAAGGTGCTGATAGTGGCGTAGAGGGATGATAGCAGAAAGGGTCCATGACAGAGCAGGGGTCCGCGCTCTGTTAAAACACAACATAGCAAGAATTGACAGGATTAAATAATGGACATCTATTTAACATAATTAATTAATTAAAAATTGGATTAAGAGAGGAGTCAAGGTAGAGGAGAGTGCGTGGTCTGAGGTTTTTCAACTCGATGTTATTGATCACGTTTCCAATTCTCTTTAGCACTGAAGGATTCGTACGGACTCGAAATGTCAACTCTGTTCCTGTCTCCACAAATGCAGCCAGGCCTGCTTAGTTGATCCTGCTATGTTTCTGTTTTTACTCTGGGAATCCAGATGCTCTGGCTAATGCTTTGGAGACACGGGTTCAAATATTACCATGGAATACTCCCCACTTGCCTGGATGAGTGCAGCTCCCACAACACTCAAGAAGCTCGACACCGTCCAGGACAAAGCAGCCCCGCTTGATCAGCACCCCATCCACAAACATTCACTCCCTCCACCACCGACGCACAGTAGCAGCAGTGTGTGTACCATCTGCAAGATGCACTGCAGCAACTCACCAAAGCTCCTTCGACAGCACCTTCCAAACCCACAGCCACTACCATCTAGAAGGACAAGGGCAGCAGACACATGGGGAACACCATCACCTGGAAGTTCCTCTCCAAGTCACTCACCATCCTGATTTCGAAATATATCGGCCGTTCCTTCACTGTAACTGGGCCAAAATCCTGGAACTCCCTCCCTAACAGCACTGTGGGTGTACCTACACCACAGGGACAAAATCCTGGAACTCCCTCCCTAACAGCACTGTGGGTGTACCTACACCACAGGGACAAAATCCTGGAACTCCCTCCCTAACAGCACTGTGGGTGTACCTACACCACAGGGACAAAATCCTGGAACTCCCTCCCTAACAGCACTGGGGTGTACCTACACCACAGGGACAAAAACATTGAACTCCCTCCCTAACAGGACACTGGGTGTACCTACACCACATGGACAAAATCCTGGAACTCCCTCCCTAACAGCACTGTGGGTGTACCTACAACACAGGGACAAAATCCTGGAACTCCCTCCCTAACAGCGCCGTGGGTGTACCTACACCACAGGGGACAAAATCCTGGAACTCCCTCCCTAACAGCACTGTGGGTGTACCTACACCACAGGGACAAAAACCTGGAACTCCCTCGCTAACAGCACTGTGGGCGTACCTACACCACAGGGTCAAATTTCCTGGAACTCCCTCCCTAACAGCACTGTGGGTGTACCTACAACACAGGGACAAAATCCTGGAACTCCCTCCCTAATAGCGCTGTGGGTGTACATACACCACAGGGTCAAATTTCCTGGAACTCCCTCCCTAACAGCACTGTGGGTGTACCTACACCACAGGGACAAAATCCTGGAACTCCCTCCCTAACAGCACTGTGGGTGTACCTACACCACAGGGGACAAAATCCTGGAACTCCCTCCCTAACAGCACTGTGGGTGTACCTACACCACAGGGACAAAATCCTGGAACTCCCTCCCTAACAGTGCTGTGGGTGTACCTACACCACAGGGACAAAATCCTGGAACTCCCTCCCTAACAGCACTGTGTGTGTACCTACACCACAGGGACCAAATCCTGGAACTCCCTCTCTAACAGCACTGTGGGTGTACCTACACCACAGGGACCAAATCCTGTAACTCCCTCCCTAACAGCACTGTGGGTGTACCTACACCACAGGGACAAAATCCTGGAACTCCCTCCCTAACAGTGCTGTGGGTGTACCTACACCACAGGGACAAAATCCTGGAACTCCCTCCCTAACAGCACTGTGGGTGTACCTACACCACAGGGGACAAAATCCTGGAACTCCCTCGCTAACAGCACAGTGGGTGTACATACACCACAGGGACAAAATCCTGGAACTCCCTCCCTAACAGTGCTGTGGGTGTACCTACACCACAGGGACAAAATCCTGGAACTCCCTCCCTAACAGCACTGTGGGTGTACCTACACCACAGGGGACAAAATCCTGGAACTCCCTCGCTAACAGCACAGTGGGTGTACATACACCACAGGGACAAAATCCTGGAACTCCTTCCCTAACAGCAGTGGGGGTGCACCTACACCACACAGACTGGTTCAAGAAGGCAGCTCACCACCACCTTCTCAAGGGGCAATTAGGGATGGGCAATAAATGCTGGGCCCGGCCAGTGAAGCCCACGTGTTGTCAGTGAATTATTTTTTAACAATACCACGGCAGCTGGTGGAACATAAATTCAGTTAATAAATCTGGAATTATAAAGCTAGATTAAGCCTAATCGATTATGGCAAAGACCCATCTGGTTCACTAATGCCCTTAAGGGAAGGAATATTTGACTTCCTTAGCTGCGCCCTCCCGATGTGACTCCAGACCCACAGCAAATGTGTTTGACTCTCAGCTGCACCTTGCCGTCAAGTCTCTCAGCTCAAAGGTAGTTAGGGATGGGCAACAAACTGTGCTCTTGCCAGTGGCGTCCCATCCCCATAAGAGAGAGAGAAAGGGAAGACGTTGTTTAATATTCCCCTCCAAAACGTGCTTTCCGAAACGTTCCCACAGCCCCCACAGTCCTTCAGTTGACAATCCCGTGGAAGTCCCATGACCCAATCCCTCCTGCCGCCTGTTGCTTCTCCTCCCAGGAGCTCTGCTGCCAACGCAAGCCTGGGTCATGGTCAGGCATCCACTATCGCTCGTCTGCAAACCACTGTGCAACATCCGTCATGGAAAGATAGGACATCGGAGCGAGGAGTAGGCATTCAGCGTGTTCAACCTTCCCCGCCACTCCACTCCACCTTCAGGCCTGACCCCTCTTAACCCTTGACTCCCGTGTCTGTCACAAAATCTGTCTAACGCAGCCTTGAGGGAATTCAATGACCCAGGCTCCACTGTTCCCTGGGTAAAAACCACACCAAGAGAAAGAAAAAATTCTCCTCATGTCCATCTTAAAAACGGGACCTCTCATTCATAAGCTACCTTCCACGATTTAGTCTCTCCCACAAAGCAGAGCACCCTACGTCCGCTAAGTCCCTCCAGGGGCATACAAATTCACCTCTCTCATTCTTCTAAACTCCAGTGGCTGTCAGCCCAACCTGTCCAAACTTAACTCATGCCATAATCCAGTTTTGTTATGGCCGATGCAGTTGATAAAGCTGTGTTTTGTTTTTTTTTAAAAAAAAACACCCCACAGGGAAACTTTTAAACCACTGTCATAACCTATAATTTTAAGTGTTATGTTTGAGATGCAGCTGTAAGTTCAGGAATCAGGCCACCAGTTCCTGAAAGGTTTCATATTAAGCCAAATTTTATCACTTTATAAGATAAATATATGCACATGGCGACAAATAGCTACGATCATAACTTTAGCAACCCGCAGGCTTAACCACACACCAGGCAAAGCATTTTCACCTTACGAATTCAAAATGAGGTTCTGTTGACTTTGGTTCCTGTGGAGACAAGTTAGAGGCTGACAGCCGCTTTTGACCTCACCTTGCCTCTGCTCTGCACATGCACAAAACCCTATACCTAGCAAAGCCCATTGAATGTAAATTCTCATTGTATCGCCAGCCTTTTTAACAATAAAGTTCTTTTCATGGTACTGATTTTATTAGTAATATAAACATATTGCTAGGTCTCTGTTCACTGGGTGCTGGAATGCACCCCACTTCTTGAATGCTCTATGCAAAACGTACAAACAAACTCTATCTCTCTCGTGTATCAAAACTGGGACACATCAAAGCATCCAGACGAGCTGGCTTTAATCCATTTGAGATACAGCCAAAGACTAAATCTCTATTTTAAAACAAATATATTTTCCAGCAATATTACATACATTAATAACTTCATGGCAATTTCCACTTCCTTTGTCTTTCAATCTGTCTATAGAATTCTAAGCATGCACCTCAGCACCCACATTACAGGGGTCTCTAATTGTTTAAGATATACGTGGTACGCCGATGACACAACGTCACTTGTAGAGTCAGAGATGACCTCCAAAATATTGGAGATTGAGTAAAATCTAAAAGCTTAGAGTATATATTGACCATTGCAGAAAAAAAAGACATTTTGTCGATGCTTTTTGTCAAGCACTCATCAGGACAGTCGCAAGAATACCAGTGTCAGGGGAAGCGACCACTTTATACCGCAGGGGGAAGAGAGTGCCGATTGATTGGCAAGTGGACTCTGACTATTGGAGGCCTTGACATGGAGAGTGCACCAGTTGATGGTGACTGACAGTTAACTTCTAAGAATTGTTTGGAATTTAAAGCAGGCAGCTTGACCCTGACTGGACAAGGCACTGCCCTGAGGAATGAGTCAGCGAATGACTGTCACTAATCTTCTTTAGCTGAAGTAGCCACAATGCATGCACATGTTCTTTCTGTCTGCAAAAAACAGGGCCCTGTTTATTAATGCCTGTAGCTTCCAGTACACATAAATGCACCCCACCACAAGCTCAACTGACAATCCGAAATTGGCTGTCAGTCTAACTTTTAGCACATTGAGGATTAAATAGTCCTTTTCAGCAACACTCAAGCTCCCTACTGCCAAATGCTAATATATATTGAGCATAACCACTAGAAAGACAAAGTAATATTACTCAGACTGAATACTTTAGAAGAAACTAGAGTAAAGACTAAAGATGCTGGCACACTGGCACATGTAAATAAGTTGGCCCACTTAGGGCAATTGATAACAGAATAATAGATACCATCCTGGGGGGTTACTATTGACCAGAAACTGAACTGGACCCAGCCATCTAAACACTTTATACAAGAGCAGGTCAGAGGCTGGGAATCCTGCAGAGAGTCACTCACCTCCTGACTCCTCAAAGCCAGTCCACCGTCTACAAGGCACAAGTCAGGGGTGTGATGGAATGCTATCCATGTGCCTGGATGAGTGCAGCTCCCACATCACTCATGATACTTTACACCATCCAGGACAAAGCAGCCCCGCTTGATCAGCACCCCATCCACCACCTTAAACATTCACTCCCTCCATCACTGACACACAGTAGCAGCAGAGTGTGTGTACCATCTACAAGATGCACTGCAGCAACTCACCAAGGCTCCTTCGACAACACCTTCCAAACACACGACCACCACCATCTAGAAGGACAAGGGCAGCAGATAGATGGGAACACCACCACCTGGAAATCCTGCTCCAAGTCAAACACCATCCTGACGTGGGAATATATCGGCTGCTCCTTCACTATCGCTGGGTCAAAATCCTGGAACTCCCTCCCTACCACTGCAGCAGCTCTAGAGCTCACCTAAACCTTCTCAAGGGGCAATTCGGAATGGGCAATAAATGCTTGCCTAGCCAGTGATGCCCACAGTCCATGAAGGAATGAAGAGGAAAAAAATAGCAGAAGCCATGTCAAAGTCAGATTGATAGAAATTTCCAGAAGCGAAGGTGAAGGATGCATTGGAACTGAAGCTTGACTCTTCAGTGATCAAGTCAGAATGGAAACCTTCATGAGGTGTTACATTCTATCCACTATCCCATATGGTTTTGTAACCTGGCCATTAAGTAAAGACCTGTTTTTGTTGACTGGAGTACAACTAATTATGAGAGGTGTTCAGGAAATTGAAGAGAAAGCATTCCTATTTCTAGGGGGACAAGGAGCTAGGGGTAAATGATATAAAATCATTATTAAGTGCTGCTGAAAGAAAATGGGGTGTTGGAGCTTGCTGGTCTCCCCTTAGTTTGGTATTCTGGTTACGTCCTGATGAGTGCAAGATGAAAAACTTTGACACGTCTCCTTTTTTTCTGCAACACTCAAGTTCTGTACCACCGCTGGCGGTCATGAAACAAAAATGTCCCACAGTGGACTCAAGGGGTCGCTGTTACCCAGAGAGTCGCTAGAATGTGGACTTCAGTGCCGTGTTGAGGAGTTGGGATGAATAGTGGTAGATGTTTTTTTAAGGGAAGAGGGGGTTTGGCGCTTTACAGGTATATATTTTTGGAGTTGGAGGACAAGGGGTGGGAGGAGGTTTCAGAGGAGCTTGAACGTTGGCATTGACCAATTGGGCTCTTTGTTTTCGCAAGTCCCATGTGAAAATTAAACACAAGTGTTTTCGAATGTCAACAGTGTCCTGGTTCAACCCTTTCATCTGTCTGTTTACCTGGACCTTGGAGTCGCAATTTCAATCAATGCGGCCGGAACTCGCTCTCAGATTGAAAGGAGAGTCCAAATCAAAGGTGATCTTTTAGCCCCAGCCTTCCCAGTAGGAAAAGCAATAAAAAAAAACTGGGAAATTGAAATACTGGCCTGAATTGGTCTTGTATACCTTAAAAAGGAACACCAGTAAATACTGGGAAATGAGGGTACTGGTCTGAACTTGTCTTGTATACCTTAAAATGGAACACCAGTAAAAATTGGGAAATAAGATTACTGGTCTGAACTGGACTTGTATACCTTAAAATGGAACACCAGTAAATACTGGGAAACTAGGGTACTGGTCTGAACTGGTCTTGTATACCTGAAAATGGAACACCAGTAAAAATTGGGAAATAAGATTACTGGTCTGAACTGGTCCTGTATACCTTAAAATGGAACACCAGTAAAAATTGGGAAATAAGAATACTGGTCTGAACTGGTCTTGTATAGCCGAAAATGGAACACCAGTAAATACTGGGAAATGAGGGTACTGGTCTGAACTGGTCTTGTATACCTGAAAATGGAACACCAGTAACAAACTGGGAAATAAGAGTACTGGTCCCAACTGGTCTTGTATAGCCGAAAATGGAACACAAGTAAATACTGGGAAACTAGAGTATTGGTCTGAACTGGTCTTGTATACCTTAAAATGGAACACCAGTAAATACTGGGAAACTAGAGTATTGGTCTGAACTGGTCTTGTATACCTTAAAATGGAACACCAGTAAATACTGGGAAACTAGGATACTGGTCTGAACTGGTCTTGTATAGCCGAAAATGGAACACCAGTAAATACTGGGAAACTAGGGTACTGGTCTGAACTGGTCTTGTATAGCCGAAAATGGAACATCAGTAACAAACTGCGAAATAAGGGTATTGGTCTGAACTGGTCTTGTATACCATAAAGTGGAACACCAGTAAATACCGAGAAATGAGGGTACTGGTCTGGACTGGTCTTGTATACCTGAAAATGGAACACCAGTAACAAACTGGGAAATAAGATTACTGGTCTGAACTGGTCTTGTATACCTTAAAATGGAACTCCAGTAAAAACTGGGAAATAAGAGTACTGGTCTGATCTGGACTTGTATAGCCGAAAATGGAACACCAGTAAATACTGGGAAACTAGGGTACTGGTCTGAACTGGTCTTGTATACCTTAAAATGGAACACCAGTAAATACTGGGAAACTAGGGTACTGGTCTGAACTGGTCTTGTATACCTGAAAATGGAACACCAGTAACAAACTGGGAAATACGAGTACTGGTCTGAACTGGTCTTGTATACCTTAAAATGGAACACCAGTAAATACTGGGAAACAAGTGTACTGGTCTGAACTGGTCTTGTATAGCCGAAAATGGAACACCAGTAAATACTGGGAAACTAGGGTACTGGTCTGAACTGGTCTTGTATACCTGAAAATGGAACACCAGTAAATACTGGGAAACTAGGGTACTGGTCTGAACTGGTCTTGTATAGCCGAAAATGGAACATCAGTAACAAACTGCGAAATAAGGGTATTGGTCTGAACTGGTCTTGTATACCATAAAGTGGAACACCAGTAAATACTGAGAAATGAGGGTACTGGTCTGAACTGGTCTTGTATACCTGAAAATGGAACACCAGTAACAAACTGGGAAATAAGATTACTGGTCTGAACTGGTCTTGTATACCTTAAAATGGAACTCCAGTAAAAACTGGGAAATAAGAGTACTGGTCTGATCTGGACTTGTATAGCCGAAAATGGAACACCAGTAAATACTGGGAAACTAGGGTACTGGTCTGAACTGGTCTTGTATACCTTAAAATGGAACACCAGTAAATACTGGGAAACTAGGGTACTGGTCTGAACTGGTCTTGTATACCTGAAAATGGAACACCAGTAACAAACTGGGAAATACGAGTACTGGTCTGAACTGGTCTTGTATACCTTAAAATGGAACACCAGTAAATACTGGGAAACAAGTGTACTGGTCTGAACTGGTCTTGTATAGTCGAAAATGGAACACCAGTAAATACTGGGAAACTAGGGTATTGGTCTGAACTGGTCTTGTATACCTGAAAATGGAACACCAGTAAATACTGGGAAACTAGGGTATTGGTCTGAACTGGTCTTGTATACCTGAAAATGGAACACCAGTAACAAACTGGGAAATCAGGGTACTGGTCTGAACTGGTCTTGTATACCTGAAAATGGAACACCAGTAACAAACTGGGAAATACGAGTACTGGTCTGAACTGATCTTGTATACCTGAAAATGGAACACCAGTAACAAAGTGGGAAATCAGGGTACTGGTCTGAACTGGTCTTGTATACCTGAAAATGGAACACCAGTAACAAACTGGGAAATCAGGGTACTGGTCTGAACTGGTCTTGTATACCTGAAAATGGAACACCAGTAAATACTAGGAAAGAAGACTACTGGTCTGAACTGTTTATTTCCTCTCTCTTCTGGGAAATTCATGCAGGTCTAACTATGTTCCCTTTCTCGCTTTAATTGCAAGTTAAAAAAAAAGCAGCGACAAGTTCTATTTTCTTGTGGTCTTGCGTCACTTGGTTTACACACAGCTTTGGGACGCAATGTCCCAGGTTCTTTCGAGGAGTGTAAATATTCCACGCATCGGCTGGGTTAACTCAGACTGTCTCCTTCTATAATATTTAAGCGGAACAAAGGTACGAATTCTAACTGACTGAATCGGTTGACACAGTTAGCCGTAACTGGAATCTCGGAGAGAGATTGAATTAAATCCCTGTAATAATATCAACCAGTACTACCTCGAACGGTAACTTACACACACACACACACATTTTCTCTCGCTTTCTCTCTCTCTGTCTACCCACACACACACAAAGATCTTTATTGTCTCCCCCTGCCTCTCCCACACAGATTCTCTCTCTCTCTAAAAACATGTTCTTTCTATATATCTCAATCTCTATCTCTCCCTCTTATTCCAAGTCACACACAAACAGATTCTCTATCTATCTATCGATCTCCGTATCTCAATCTATCTCTATATCTCACACGCATACAGATTCTCTCTCTCTCTCTCTGCTATCTTCCGATCTACCTCAATTTTTCCATCTATCTCTATCTCTCTCACACATAGGTTCTCTCTCTATCTATCCATCTCAATCTCTATCTCTCTATATTTCTCACACGAACAGATCCTCTGTCTGTCGCGATCTCTCTATTGATCTATCTCGATATCTATCTCGATCTCTCACACACAAACAGATCTCTTTCTTTCATTCTATCTATCTCTATTTCACTCACACACATAAGCAGATTGTCTCTATCTCTCTCACATACAGACACACCAACTCTGTTTCTCGCTACATTTCTAGCTCTCTGTCTCTTTCTACCTATCTAGATC
Organism: Isurus oxyrinchus; assembly: GCA_026770705.1. NCBI lineage: Eukaryota > Metazoa > Chordata > Chondrichthyes > Lamniformes > Lamnidae > Isurus > Isurus oxyrinchus. The sequence continues at coordinate 15,237 of JANJGN010002687.1, forward strand.
TCTCCCTCTGTGTATCTCTCTAGCTCTCTCTCTCTATCTAGCTCTCTGTCTCTCCCTCTCTCTCTCTATGTCTATCTGTCTGTCTACCTATCTACCTTTCTCTTTACCTATCTAGTTTTTTTCTCTCTCTCTACCTATGGAGCTCTCTCTCTCTATCTAGCTCCCTCTCTCTCTAGCACTCTCTCTACCTATCTATCTTTCTCTTTACCTATCTCTCTCTCTCTACCTATCGAGCTCTCTCTCTCTATCTAGCTCTCTCTATCTAGCTCTCTCTCTCTCTAGCTCTCTCTCTCCACCCATCTTTCTTTCTCTCAACCTATCTCTCTCTGTGTGCACTTATCTATCTCTGTCTCTCCCTGCCTAGCTAGCTCTCTCCCTGCCAATCTAGCTGTCTCTCTCTGCCTGTCTGTCTACCCATCTCTCCCTCACTCTCTCTCTGTCTACCTATATCTCTCTCTCTCTGCCTCTCTACCTCTCTCTATCTGCCTACCTATCTCTCTATCTATATATATATAGGTAGATAGATAGATAGAGAGCTATATATATATATATATATAGATAGATAGATAGAGAGCTTATATATAAATAGATAGATAGATAGATAGAGAGCTATTTAAATATAGCTCTCCCTCTACCTATCTCTCTCTCTTTATGTCTATGTCTCTCTCTCTCTCTGTCTATATCTCTCTCTACCTATCTACCTCTCTCTCCTTTGCAGTCTACCTATCTACATATATATATAAATATATATATAGCTCTCCCGCTATCTCTCTCTCTAGACCTATCTACCTCTGTTTCTCCCTCTCTCTCTAACTACCTCTTTCTCTATACCTATCTAGCTCTCTCTCTACCAATCTCTCTCTCTCTGCCTATCTATATCTCTCTCTAGACCTATCTAGCTCTCTCTCTACCAATCTCTCTCTCTCTGCCTATCTATATCTCTCTCTAGACCTATCTACCTCTCTTTCTCCCTCTCTCTGTCTAACTACATCTTTCTCTATACCTATCTAGCTCTCCCTCTACCTATCTCTCTCTCTCTCTGCCTACCTCTCTCTCTGTCTATCTCTCTCTCTCTGCCTATCTCTCTCTCTCCCTCTACTTATCTCTCTCTCTCTCTCTGCCTATCTATCTCTCTCTCTCTCCCTCCCTCTCTCTCTCTCTCTCCCTCCCTCTCTCTCTCTCTCTCTGCCTGACACACACACACACACACACTCACGCATGCAGAACCTGTTGCTAACAATATTTCAGGATGAGGAGCCACCCACTGCTTCCCGGTCTGATCCATATGTAATCCAGCCGAAGTGGATCCCTGTTACCCTTCCCAGTGAAACTGGGAACTGGGTGAGAAGCAGTGGTTCAGCAGAGAGGCTGAGAACCACCAGTAGCTGGCTACCTTCTCAAACAAACCCACAGCCCAAGATAGATTTTCTCTTCAGTCCCCCCACCTAATAGCATGACCGCAAGTCCGCGCACTGCGAATTGGCTTTTTCTTCTCTCTCAAATGCTGAGGATGACTCACCTTCCGATGGCAAGTGGGAGAACCCTGTACTCTGAGCGCCACGTCCAACTGAGGCGACTGAAGACAGAGCTGTACAGTTTAAAACCGGGCGTCCCACACACACCGGCAAGTTGGAGAGCATTGGGGTGGGGTGGGGGCAATGTGTCAGAACTCGGAACTGACATCAGCACAGCAAATCCCACCTCACCCCCTGAAACAAATTGGGAACTCCTCGGGGCTACCAATTCCGAATGGCTTGAATAGTTTATATATTAATTCAACTGGCTTCAGAGCTGCTCCATGGACACTCCCTATCTACTTATCTCAGTGTATATACACCCCCTTTCCTATCTATCTATCTATCTATCTATCTGTCTGTCTGTCTGTCTATCTATCTATCTATCTATCTATCTATCTATCTATCTATCTATCTATCTATCTATCTATCTATCTATCTATCTATCTATCTATGTATCTATCTATCTATTTATTTATCTGTCTATCCATCCATCCATCTATCTTTCTATCTATCCATCCATCCATCTATCCATCTCATGTATCTGTCTGTCCATCTGTCTATCTATATATCCATCTATTTCACCTACAGACATATATATACACATCTACCTGTCTGTCTGTCTATCTATCTATCTATCTATCTATCTATCTGTCTGTCTGTCTATTTTCTATCTATCTATCTATCTATCTATCTATCTATCTATCTCTCTATCTATCTATCTATCTATCTATCTATCTATCTATCTTCCTATCTATCTTTCTATCTATCTATCTATCTATCCGTCTATCTATCCATCTATCTATCTATCTGTCTGTCTGTCTATTTTCTATCTATCTATCTATCTATCTATCTATCTATCTATCTATCTGTCTGTCTATTTTCTATCTATCTATCTATCTATCTATCTATCTATCTATCTATCTATCTATCTATCTTTCTATCTATCTATCTATCTGTCCATCCGTCTATCCATCTATCTATCCGTCTATCTATCTGTCTGTCTGTCTATCCATCTGTCTGTCGGTCTGTCTATCTATCTTTCTATCTATCTATCTATCTATCTATCTGTCTGTCTGTCTATCTATCTATCTATCTATCTATCTATCTATCTATCTATCTATCTATCTTTCTATCTATCTATCTATCTGTCCATCCGTCTATCCATCTATCTATCGGTCTATCTATCTGTCTGTCTGTCTATCCATCTGTCTGTCTGTCTGTCTATCTATCTTTCTATCTATCTAGCTATCTATCTATCTATCTGTCTGTCTGTCTATCTATCTATCTATCTATCTATCCATCCATCCATCTCATGTATCTGTCTGTCCATCTGTCTATCTATATATCCATCTATTTCACCTACAGACATAAATATACATATCTACCTGTCTGTCTGTCTATCTATCTATCTATCCATCCATCCATCTATTGATCCATCCATCTCATCTATCTGGCTGTCCATCTGTCTATCTATATATCCATGTATCTCACCTACAGACATATATATATATACGTATCTACCTGTCATTCTGTCCATCTATCTATTTACCTATCCATCTGTCTATTTATCTTTCTGTCTGTTTGTCTATCTATCTATCTGTCCCTCTGTCTACCTGTCTGTCTATCTATCTTTCTATATATTTATCTACCTATCTATCTGTCTGTCTAGCTGTCTGTCTGCCTATCTATCTATCTGTCTGTCTGTCTATCTATCTATCTCTCTATCTATCTACCTGTCTGTCTGCCTATCTCTCTATCTACCTGCTTATCGATCTATCTTTCGATTTATCTATGTATCTATCTGTCTGTCCATCTATCTATCTGTCTGTCTATCTATCTATCTATCCGTCTATCTATCTGTCTGTCTGTCTGTCTGTCTGTCTATCTATCTTTCTATCCATCTATCCATCTATCCATCTTACCAAGAATCTATCTTGCTTTGCCTTAAAAATATTCAAAGATTCTGCTCCCACCTTTTCAGGGAGAGAGTTCCAAAGACTCACAAGCCTCTGAGATGATAAGTTCCGCCTCATCTCCGTCTTAAACGCGTGACTCCTTATTTTCACAAGGCCACCCCTGGTGCTAGATCCTCCCTTGAGGAGGGTACATCTTGTCCACGTCCAATCGAGAACCAGGGGACACAGCTTCAAATATTGGGGTAGACCATTTAGGATTGAGATGAGGAGAAATGTCTTCACCCAGAGAGAGCTGAGCCTGTGGAATTCGTTACCACAGAAAGTAGTTGAGACCAAAACATTGTATGTTTTCAAGAAGGAGTTAGATATAGCTCTTGGGGCGAAAGGGATCAAAGGGTATGGGGAGAAAGCGGGAGCAGGTTATTGAGTTGGATGATCAGCCATGATCGTAATGAATGGGGGAGCAGGCTCGAAGGGCCGAATGGCCTACTCCTGCTCCTAGTCTCTATGTTTCTATTTATCCCTTGCTAACCTGTGGTATTCTCTCCCCCACAAAGCATCGGAGGCTGGGCCATTGAATACAGTCAAGGCCAAGCGAGGCAGGTTTCTGATCGACAAGGGGGTCGAAGAGGGAGGGCAGGAAAGTGAAACCGAGGTCACAGTCATGTCCGCTAAGACCTCCTCAAGAGGCAGAGCAGGCTTGAGGGGCAGAGTGGCTTACCCACGCTTCTAATTCGTACCTTTACCTCATTCTCGGCCTACTGCTTCTTCCCTTGCGATGAGTAGAGTTGGTTTGAAACATAGGTACACATATGTTCGTCTTCCCCTACGAGGGAGAATCATGTTCGTAGCATCTAACCTGTCAAGCGCCCTAAGAATCTCAAGGTTTAATGGCCTCTCATTCTTTTGAACTTCAGTGAGTTTAGGGCCAGCCTGTCCCATCTTTCCACGTAAGGTAAGTCCTTCATCCCAAGTATCGGTCAAGTGGACATTCTCTGAACTCAGCCCAGTGCTAATAATTAATGATCGAAAGACGCTGAGATTAGACCGGGAGAGAGGGAGGCAGGGAAAAGAGACAAAGACAGAAGGTGTGCGGAGATAAAGACAACAGCCAGGCCGACAGAAAGTTTGTGAGCATGGAGCGACACAGAGGGGAGAATGGCCTTAAGGAGGAGCTCAAGGTGAGATAGGAGCAGGAAGATGGAGCAACAGAGAGAGACTGGGGAAGAAGGTGAACCAAGGTAGGGATAAACATACTTAAGGGCCAACTAATTCGGGCAAAAATGAGAGAGAGTAAGAAAGAGAGAGAGAGAGGTTTGAGAAGTGGGGTGATTGGAGATAGACCGTGAGGGAAGGAGGGAGACGGGGACAGACAGAGAGTGGGGGGGTGAGGGAGCGAGGGCTGCAGGGGAGAGAGAAAGGTGGTATTCTCGAAAGGAAGCTGTGTGCGTGTGTGTGTGTGTTTGTGCGTGTGTGTGTGTGTGTGTCTGTCTGTGTGTGTGTATGTGTGTGTGTATGTGTGTGAGTGTGTGTGATGCGTGTGAGTGTATGTGTGTGTGCCTGTGTGTGTCTGCGTGTGAGTGTGTGTCTGTCTCTGTGTGTGTATGAGTGTTTGTGTCTGTGTGTGTCTGTGTGTGAGTGTGTGTCTGTCTCTGTGTGTGTATGTGTGTGTGTATGAGTGTGTGTGTCTGTGTGTGTCTGCGTGTGAGTGTGTGTGTCTGTCTGTGTGTGTGTATGTTTGTGTGTGTGTATGTGTTTCTGTGTGTGTGTCTGTGTGTGTGTGTGTGTGTGTGTCTGTGTGTGTGTGTGTGTGTGTGTATGTTTCTGTGTGTCTGTCTCTGTGTGTGTATGTGTGTGTGTGTGAGTGTGTGTGTCTATCTCTGTGTGTTTCTGTGTGTGCGCGTGTGTGTGTGTGTCTGTGCGTGTGTGTGTGAGTCTGCATGTGAGTGTGTATGTCTGTCTCTGTGTGTGTATGTGTGTGTGAGTGTATGTGTCTGCATGTGAGTGTGTGTGACTGTGTGTGTCTGCGTGTGAATGTGTGTGTCTATCTCTGTGCGTGTATGTGTGTGCATGTGTGTGTGTGTTTCTGTGTGGTTGTGAGAGTGTGTGTGTCTGCTTGTGAGTGTGTGTGTCTGTCTCTGTGTTTGTATGTGTGTGTGTGATTGCGTATGTGTTTCTGTGTCAGAGAGTGTGTGTGTGTATGTGTGTGTGTGTGTCATTGTGTATGTATTTCTCTGTGGTTGTGTGTATGTGTTTCTGTGTCCGAGATTGTGTGTGTGTGTATGTGTGTGTGTGATTGTGTATGTGTTTCTGTGTCAGAGAGTGTGTGTGTTTATGTATGATTGTGTATGTATTTCCCTGTGGTTGTGTGTGTGTATATGTTTCAGTGTCCGAGATTGTGAGTGTGTGTATGTGTGTATGTGATTGTGTATGCGTTTCTGTGTGGTTTGTGTGTGTATGTGTTTCAGTGTCAGAGTGTGTGTGTGTGTGTGTGAGTGCGTGGTTGTTTCTGTGTAAGTGTGTGTCTGTGTGCATGTGCATGTGTATGTGTGTGCCTGTCTGTGTGCGCGTGTGCATGTGTGTCTGTGTGTGCGTGTGCGTGTGCGTGTGTGACTATGTGTGTGACTGTGTGCTACTCTGCCCATCACCAATTAAACTGGGAGAGGCTAATAGTGAGACTGTGTCTGTGAGAATTGAGAGATGGAAGGGAAAAGATGTCAAGCCCATGTATTTGTAACGAGGGATTATGGTGTGCTTGAGTTACAATTGAATAAGTCGGATTTAAAATATGCCTTATAGGGTGAGTAGGAACCTACCTTTTCAAGTGTTTAATTTCAAAGGGAAGGTATACTAAATTTTATGGACTGGACGCAGTGACAACGTGAGAACATAGAGAGCTTTATATATGGGGAAGTTGAGTTTAAAGAGGTGTTTCAGGACAATGAAAGGGGGAAAAATATACTGAAGAATAGGTGTTTAACTGAGTTGTGGTGACTGTGGGGACCCTAGCCACAAACATTCACTCCCTCCACCACCGACGCACAGTAGCAGCAGTGTGTGTACCATCTACAAGATGCACTGCAGCAACTCACCAAGGCTCCTTAGACAGCACCTTCCAAACCCACAACCACTACCATCTAGAAGGACAAGGGCAGCAGACACATGGGAACACCATCACCTGGAAGTTCCCCTCCAAGTCACTCACCATCCTGACTTGGAAATATATCAGGCATTCCTTGACTGTCAATGGGTCAAAATCCTGGAAATCCCTCCCTAACAGCACTGTGGGTGTACCTACACCACAGGGACAAAATCCTGGAACTCCCTCCCTAACAGCACTCTGGGTGTACCTACACCACAGGGACCAAATCCTGGAACTCCCACCCTAACAGCACTGTGGGTGTACATACACCTCAGGGACAAAATCCTGGAACTCCCTCCCTAACAGCACTGTGGGTGTACCTACACCACAGGGACATAATCCTGGAAATCCCTCCCTAACAGCACTGTGGGTGTACCTACACCACAGGGACAAAATCCTGCAACTCCCTCCCTAACAGCACTGTGGGTGTACCTACACCACAGGGACAAAATACTGGAAATCACTCCCGAACAGCACTGTGGGTGTACCTACACCACAGGGACAAAATCCTGGAACTCCCTCCCTAACAGCACTGAGTGTGTCCCTACACCACAGGGACAAAATCCTCGAACTCCCTCTCTAACAGCACTGTGGCTAGACCAACTCAACAGGGACAAATTACTGCAACTCCCTCCCTAACAGCAGTGTGGGTGTACCTACACCACAAGGACAAAATCCTGGAACTCCCTCCCTAACAGCACTGTGGGTGTACCTACACCACAAGGACAAAATCCTGGAACTCCCTCCCTAACAGCACTGTGTTGTGCCTACATCACATGGACAAAGTCCTGGATCTCATTCCTTAACAGCACTATGGGTGTACCAACACCACAGGGACAATATCCTGGAACTAACTCCATAACAGCACTCTGGGTGTACCAACAACACAGTGACAAATTCCTGGAACTCCCTGCCCAAAAGCACAGTGGGAGTACATACACAACAGGTACACAATCGAGGAACCCCGTCCCAAGCAGCACTGTGTATGTACCTACACCACATGTACAATATACTGGAAATCGCTACCTAACAGCACTGTGGGTGCACCTACACAACAGGGACAAAATACTGGAAATCAATCCCAAACAGCAATGTGGATATACCAACTCCACAGGAACAAAATCCTGGAACTCCCACCCTAACAGCACTGTGGGTGTACCTACACCACAGGGACAAAATCCTGGAACTCCCTCCCTAACAGCACTATGGGTGTACCTACACCACAGGGACAAAATCCTGGAACTCCCTCCCTAACAGCACTGTGGGTGTACATACACCACAGGGACAAAATCCTGGAACTCGCACCCTAACAGCACTGTGGGTGTACCTACACCACAGGGACTAAATCCTGCAGCTCCCTCCCTAACAGCGCTGTGGATGTTCCTACACCACAGGGATAAAATCCTGGAACTCTCTCCCTAACAGCACTGAGGGTGTACCTACACCACAGGGACAAAATCCTGGATCTCCCTCCCTAACAGCGCTGTGGATGTACCTACAGCACACGGACAAAATACTGGAAATCGCTACCTAACAGCACATTGTGTGTACCTACACCACAGATACAATATACTTGAAATCGCTAACTAAAGCACTGTGGTTGTACGTACAGCACAAGGACAAGATCCTGGAACTCACTCGAGAACAGCACTGTGGGTGCAGCAACATCTCAGGGACAAAATCCTGGAACTCCGTCCCTATCAGCACTGTGGGTGTACCTACACCACAGGGACAAAATCCTGGAACTCCCTCCCTAACAGCACTGTGGGTGTACCTACACCACAGGGACAAAATCCTGGAACACCCTCCCTAACAGCACTGTGGGTGTACCTACAACACAGGGACAAAATCCTGGAACTCCCTCCCTAACAGCACTGTGGGAGCACCAACACGACAGGGAAAAAATGCTGGAACTCCCTCCATAACAGCAATGTGGGTGTACCTATCCCACAGGGACAAAATCCGGGAACTCACTCAATAATAGCACTGTGGGTGTATCTAGACCACATGGTCAAAATCCAGGAACTCCCTCCCTAACAGCACTGTGGGTGAACCTACACCACAAGGACAAAATCCAGGAAATCCCTCCCTAACAGCACTGTGGGTGAACCGAAACCACAGGGACAAAATCCAGGAACTCCCTCCCTAACAGCACTGTGGGTGTACCTACACCACAGGGATTAAATCCTGCAACTGCCTCCCTAACAGCACTGTGGGTGTACCTACACCACAGGGACAAAATCCTGGAACTCCCTCCCTAACAGCACTGGGGGTGTACCTACACCACAGGGACAAAATCCTGGAACTCCCTCTCTAACAGCACTGTACCTTTACCAACACCACAGGGACCAAATAGAGGAAATACCCCCAGAACAGCACTGTGGGCGCATGTACAACACAGGGACAATATCCTGGAAGTCCCTAACAGCTCTTTGGGTATAACTACACCACAGGGACAAAATCCTGGAATTCCCTCCATAAAAGCACTGTGGGTGTAACTAAACCAACGGGACAAATTCCTGGAACTCCCTCTCTAACAGCACTGTGGGTGTACCTACACCACAGGTATAATATACTGGAACTCCCTCCCTAACAGCACAGTGGGTGTACTTACACCACACGGACAAAATCCTGGAACTCCCTCCCTAAAAGCACTGTGGGTGCACGAACACCACAGGGACAAAATCCTGGAACTCCCTCCCTAACAGCACTGTGGGTGTGTCTACAACACAGGGACAAAATCCTGGAACTTCCTCCCTAACAGCACTGTGGATGTACCTACACCACAGGGACAAAATCCTTGAATTATCTCAACAAAAGCACTGTGGTTGTGCCCATGCCAGAGGTACAATATCCTGGAAATCGCTCCATAAAGCTCTGTGGGTGTTCATCACAGGTACAAAATCCTGGAACTCCCTTCCTAACAGCACTGTGGGTGTACCTACACCACAGGGACAAGATCCTGGAACTCCCTCCCTAACAGCGCTGTGGGTGTACCTACACCACAGGGACAAAATCCTGGAACTCCCTCCCTAACAGCACGATGGGTGTACCTACACCACAGGGACAAAATCCTGGTACTACCTTCCTAACAGCATTGTGGCTGTACCTACACAACAGGTACAATATACTGGAAATATCGCCCTGACAGCACCGTGGGTGTGGCAACCACACAGGGACAAATTCCTGCAATTCGCTCCCTAACAGCACTGTGGGTGTACCTACACCCCAGGAACAAAATCCACAACTCACTTGCTAACAGCACTGTGGATGTCCCTACACCACAGGTATAATATAGTGGAAATCGTTATCTAACAGCACTGTGGGTCTTTGTACACCACAGGGACGAAATACTGGAACTCCCTCCCTAACAGCACTGTGGGTATTTGTACACCACAGGGACAAAATCCTGGAACTCCCTCCCCAACAGCACAATGGGCTTACCTACACCACAGGGACAAGATCCTGTAACTCCCTCCGTAACAGCGTTGTTGGCGTACCTAGACCACAGGGACAAAATCCTGGGACTCCATCAATAACAGCAGTGTGGGTGAACCTACAACACAAGGACAAAATCCTTCAACACGCTCCCTAACAGCACTGTGGGCGTACCAACAACACATTGACAAAACCCTGGAACTTCCACCCTAACAGCACTGTGGTTGTACCTACACCACAGGGACAAAATCCCGGAACTCCCTCCCTAACTGCACTGTGGGTGTACCTACACCACAGGAACATATTACTGGAACTCCCTCCCTAACAGCGCTGTAGGTGTACCTAGACCACAGGGACAAATACCTGTAAATCCCTCACTAACCTCATTCTGTGTGAACCTACACCATTGGGAGATAATCGTGGAACTCAGTCCCTAAAAGCATTGTGGGTGTACCTACACAAAGGGAAAAAATCCTGGAAATCCCTCCATAACAGCACGGTGGGTGTACTGACACCACAGAGGCAAAATTCAGGAACTCCCTCCCTAACTGCGCTGTGGGTGTACCTACACACAGGAAAAAAATCCTGGAAATCCCTCCCTAACAGCATTGTTGGTGTCCCTAAAACACAGGGACAAATTTCCTGGAACTCCCTCCCTAACAGCACTGAGGGTGTACCTACACCAGAGGGACAAAATCCTGGAACTCCCTCCCTAACAGCACTGTGGGTGTACCTACACCAGACAGACAAAATCCAGGAACTCCCTCCTTAACAGCACTGTGGGTGTACCTACACCAGACGGACAAAATCCTGGAACTCCCTCCCTAACAGCACTGTGGGTGTACCAACACCAGACGGACAAAATCCTGGAACTCCCACCCTAACAGCACTGTGGTTTTACCTACACCACAGGGACAAATACCTGTAAATCCCTCACTAACCTCATTCTGTGTTAACCTACGCTATTGGGACATAATCGTGGAACTCAATACCTAAAAGCATTGTGGGTGCACCTACACACAGGGAAAAAATCCTGGAACTCCCTCCCTAACAGCATTGTGGGTATACCTACACCACAGGGATTAAATCCTGCAACTCCCTCCCTAACAGGAGTGTGGATGTGCCAACACCACAGGGAGTAAATCCTGCAACACCCTCCCTAACAGCAGTGTGGATGTACGTACACCACAGGGACAACATCCAGGAATTCCCTCCCTATCAGCACTGTGGGTGTACCTACACCACATGAACAAAATCCTGGAACTCTCTCCATATCAGCACTGTGGGTGTACCGACACCACAGGGACAGAATCCTGGAACTCCCTCCCTAACAGCACTGTGGGTGTACCTCCACCACACGGACAAAATCCAGGAACTCCCTCCCTAACAGCACTGTGGGTGTACCTACATCACATGGACAAAATCCTGGAACTCCCTCCCTATCAGCACTGTGGGTGTACCTACACCACAGGGACAAAATCCTGGAACTCCCTCCCTAACAGCTCTGTGGGTGTACCTCCACCACACGGACAAAATCCAGGAACTCCCTCCCTAACAGCACTGTGGGTGTACCTACATCACATGGACAAAATCCTGGAACTCCCTCCCTATCAGCACTGTGGGTGTACCAACACCACAGGAACATATTACTGGAACTCCCTCCCTAACAGCACTGTAGGTGTACCTACACCACAGGGGCAAATACCTGTAAATCCCTCACTAACCTCATACTGTGTGAACCTACACCATTGGGACATAATCGTGGAAATCCCTCCAGAACAGCACTGTGGGTGTACCTACACACAGGGAAAAAATCCAGGAACTCCCTCCCTAACAGCACTGTGGGTGTACCTACACATAGGGAAAAAATCCTGGAAATCCCTTCCTAACAGCACTGTGGGTATCCCTAAACCACAGGGACAAATTTCCTGGAAATACCTCCCTAAGAGCACTGAGGGTGTAGCTACACCAGACGGACAAAATCCGGGAACTCCCTCACTATTAGCGCAGTGGATGTACCTACACCACAGGGACAAAATCCTGGAATTATTTCACAAAAAGCACTGTGGTTGTGCCCACGCCAGAGGTACAATATCCTGGAAATCGCTCCATAAAGCTCTGTGGGTGTAACTTCATCACAGGTACAAAATCCAGGAACTCCCTTCCTAACAGCACTGTGGGTGTACCTACACCACAGGGACAAGATCCTGGAACTCCCTCCCTAACAGCACTGTGGCTGTACCTACACCACAGGGACAAAATCCTGGAACTCCCTCCCTAACAGCACTGTAGGTGTACCTACACCACAGGGACAAAATCCTGGAACTCCGTCCCTAACAGCACTGTGGGTGTACCTACACAACAGGTACAATATACTGGAAATCTCTCCCTGACAGCACCGTGGGTGTAGCAACCACACAGGGACAACACACTGGAAGTCCTTCCATAACAGCACTGTGGGCATACCTACATCTCATGGACAAAATCATGGAACTACCTCCCTAACAGCGCTGTGGGTGTACAGACACGACAGGGAGAAAATCCTGCAACTCCCTCCCTAACAGCACTGTGGGTGTGCCTACACCACAGGGACAAAATCCGGGAACTCCCTCGCTAACAGCACTGTGGGTGTAACTACACCACAGGGACAAATTTCTGGAACGCCCTCACTAACAGCAATGTGGGTGTACCTACACCACTGGAACATATTACTGGAACTCCCTCCCTAACAGCACTGTAGGTGTAGCTACACCACAGGGACAAATACCTGTAAATCCCACACTAACCTCATTCTGTATGAACCTACACCATTGGGAGATAATCGTGGAACTCACTCCCTAAAAGCACTGAGGGTGTACCTACACACAGGGAAAAAATCCTGGAAATCCCTCCATAACAGCACTGTGGGTGTACCTACACCAGACGGACAAAATCCAGGAAAACTCTCCCTAACAGCACTGTGGGTTTAGCTACACCATAGGGACAAAATCCTGGAACTCCCTCCCTTATAGCGCTGTGGATGTACCTATACCACAGAAACAAAATCCTGGAACGATCTCACAAAGTGCACTGTGGTTGTGCCCAAGCCAGAGGTACAATAACCTGGAAATCGCTCCTTAAAGCTCTATGGGTGTATCAACATCACAGGGACAAACCCTGGGAACTAACTCCCTAACAGCACTGTGGGTGTATCAACATCAAAGGGACAAACCCTGGGAACTAACTCCCTAACAGCACTGTGGGTGAAACTTCATCACAGGTACAAAATCCTGGAACTCCCTCCCTAACAACACTGTGGGTGTAGCTACATCACACGGACAATGTCCTGGAACTCCCTCCATAACAGCACTGTGGGTGTACCTACACCACAGGGACAAGATCCTGGAACTCCCTGCCGAACAGCACTGTGGGTGTACCTACACCACAGAGACAAAATCTTGGAACATCCTCCCTAACAGCAATGTGGGTGTACCTACACCACAGGGACAAAATCTTGGAACTCCCTCCCTATCAGCACTGTCTGGGTACCTACACCACAGGGTCAAAATCTTGGAAATCCCTCCTAAATTGCACTGTGGGTTTACCTACACCACAGGGACAAATACTTGTAAATCCCTCACTAACCTCATTCTGTGTGAACCTACGCCATTGGGACATAATCGTGGAACTCAATACCTAACAGCATTGTGGGTGCACCTACACCACAGGGATTAAATCCTGCAACTCCCTCCCTAACAGGAGTGTGGATGTGCCAACACCACAGGGATTAAATCCTGCAACACCCTCCCTAACAGCAGTGTGGATGTACGTAAACCACAGGGACAACATCCAGGAATTCCCTCCCTAACAGCACTGTGGGTGTACCTATGCCACGGGGACAAAATCCTGGAACTCCCTCCCTATCAGCACTGTGGGTGTACCTACACCACATGGACAAAATCCTGGAACTCCCTCCCTAACAGCACTGTGGGTGTACCTACACCACAGGAACAGAATCCAGGAACTCACTCCCTAACAGCACTGTGGGTGTACCTACACCACAGGAACAGAATCCAGGAACTCACTCCCTAACAGCACTGTGGGTGTACCTACACCACAGGGACAAAATCCTGGAACTCCCTCCCTAACAGCACTGTGGGTGTACCTACACCACATGGACAAAATCCTGGAAATCCCTCCCTATCAGCACTGTGGGTGTACCTACACCACAGGGACAAAATCCTGGAACTCCCTCCATATCAGCACTGTGGGTGTACCTACACCACAGGGACAAAATCCTGGAACACCCTCCCTAACAGCACTGTGGGTGTATCTACACCACAGGGACAAAATCCTGGAACTGCCTCCCTAACAGCAATGTGGGTGTACTACACCACAGGGACAAAATCCTGGAACTCCCTCCCTAACAGCACTGTGGGTGTACCTACACCACAGGGATAAAATCCAGGAAATCCCTCGCTAACAGCACTATGGGCGTACCTACACCACAGGGACAAAATCCTGGAACTCCCTCCCTAACAGCACTGTGGGTGTACCTACACCACAGGGACAAAGTCCTGGAACTCCCGCCCTAACACCACTGTGGGTGTACCTACACCACAGGGACAAAATCATGGAACTCCCTCCCTAACAGCACTGTGGGTGTACCTACACCCCAGGAACAAAATCCACAACTCACTTGCTAACAGCACTGTGGATGTACCTACACCACAGGTATAATATACTGGAAATCTAACAGCACTGTGGGTCTTTGTACACCACAGGGACGAAATACTGGAACTCCCTCCCTAACAGCACTGTGGGTATTTGCACACCACAGGGACAAAATCCTGGAACTCCCTCCCCAACAGCACAATGGGCTTACCTACACCACAGGGACAAGATCCTGTAACTCCCTCCGTAACAGCATTGTTGGCGTACCTAGACCACAGGGACAAAATCCTGGAACTCCATCAATAACAGCAGAGTGGGTGAACCTACAACACAAGGACAAAATCCTTGAACACGCTCCCTAACAGCATTGTGGGCGTACAAACAACACATTGACAAAACCCTGGAAATTACACCCTAACAGCACTGTGGTTGTACCTACACCACAGGGACAAAATCCCGGAACTCCCTCCCTAACTGCACTGTGGGTGTACCTACACCACAGGAACATATTACTGGAACTCCCTCCCTAACAGCGCTGTAGGTGTACCTAGACCACAGGGACAAATACCTGTAAATCCCTCACTAACCTCATTCTGTGTGAACCTACACCATAGGGAGATAATCGTGGAACTCAGTCCCTAAAAGCATTGTGGGTGTACCTACACAAAGGGAAAAAATCCTGGAAATCCCTCCATAACAGCACTGTGGGTGTACTGACACCACAGAGGCAACATTCAGGAACTCCCTCAATAACTGCGCTGTGGGTGTACCTACACACAGGAAAAAAATCCTGGAAATCCCTCCCCAACAGCATTGTTGGTGTCCCTAAAACACAGGGACAAATTTCCTGGAACTCCCTCCCTAACAGCACTGAGGGTGTACCTACACCAGACGGACAAAATCCTGGAACACCCTCCCTAACAGCACTGTGGGTGTACCTACACCAGAGGGACAAAATCCTGGAACTCCCTCCCTAACAGCACTGTGGGTGTACCTACACCAGACGGACAAAATCCTGGAACTCCCACCCTAACAGCACTGTGGGTTTACCTACACCACAGGGACAAATACCTGTAAATCCCTCACTAACCTCATTCTGTGTGAACCTACGCTATTGGTACATAATCGTGGAACTCAATACCTAAAAGCATTGTGGGTGCACCTACACACAGGGAAAAAATCCTGGAACTCCCTCCCTAACAGCATTGTGGGTGTACCTACACCACAGGGATTAAATCCTGCAACTCCCTCCTTAACAGGAGTGTGGATGTGCCAACACCACAGGGAGTAAATCCTGCAACACCCTTCCTAACAGCAGTGTGGATGTACGTACACCACAGGGACAACATCCAGGAATTCCCTCCCTATCAGCACTGTGGGTGTACCTACACCACATGGACAAAATCCAGGAACTCCCTCCATATCAGCACTGTGGGTGTACCTACACCACAGGGACAGAATCCAGGAACTCCCTCCCTAACAGCACTGTGGGTGTACCTACACCACACGGACAAAATCCAGGAACTCCCTCCCTTACAGCACTGTGGGTGTACCTACATCACATGGACAAAATCCTGGAACTCCCTCCCTATCAGCACTGTGGGTGTACCAACACCACAGGAACATATTACTGGAACTCCCTCCCTAACAGCACTGTAGGTGTACCTACACAACAGGGGCAAATACCTGTAAATCCCTCACTAACCTCATTCTGTGTGAACCTACACCATTGGGACATAATCGTGGAACTCACTCCCTAAAAGCATTGTGGGTGCACCTACACACAGGGAAAAAATCCTGGAAATCCCTCCAGAACAGCACTGTGGGTGTACCTACACCACACGGACAAAATCCAGGAACTCCCTCCCTTACAGCACTGTGGGTGTACCTACACCACATGGACAAAATCCAGGAACTCCCTCCCTAACAGCACCTTGGGTGTACCGACACCACAGAGACAAAATCCAGTAACTCCCTCACTAACAGCACTGTGGGTGTACCTACACATAGGGAAGAAATTCTGGAAATCCCTTCCTAACAGCACTGTGGGTATCCCTAAACCACAGGGACAAATTTCCTGGAAATACCTCCCTAAGAGCACTGAGGGTGTAGCTACACCAGACGGACAAAATCCTGGAACTCCCTCACTATTAGCGCAGTGGATGTACCTACACCACGGGGACAAAATCCTGGAATTATTTCACAAAAAGCACTGTGGTTGTGCCCACGCCAGAGGTACAATATCCTGGAAATCGCTCCATAAAGCTCTGTAGGTGTAACTTCATCACAGGTACAAAATCCAGGAACTCCCTCCATATCAGCACTGTGGGTGTACCTACACCACAGGGACAGAATCCAGGAACTCCCTCCCTAACAGCACTGTGGGTGTACCTACACCACAGGGACAAAATCCGGGAACTCCCTCGCTAACAGCACTGTGGGTGTAACTACACCACAGGGACAAATTTCTGGAACGCCCTCACTAACAGCAATATGGGTGTACCTACACCACTGGAACATATTACTGGAACTCCCTCCCTAACAGCACTGTAGGTGTAGCTACACCACAGGGACAAATACCTGTAAATCCCACACTAACCTCATTCTGTATGAACCTACACCATTGGGAGATAATCGTGGAACTCACTCCCTAAAAGCACTGAGGGTGTACCTACACACAGGGAAAAAATCCTGGAAATCCCTCCATAACAGCACTGTGGGTGTACCTACACCAGACGGACAAAATCCAGGAACACCCTCCCTAACAGCACTGTGGGTTTAGCTACACCATAGGGACAAAATCCTGGAACTCCCTCCCTTATAGCGCTGTGGATGTACCTATACCACAGAAACAAAATCCTGGAACGATCTCACAAAGTGCACTGTGGTTGTGCCCAAGCCAGAGGTACAATAACCTGGAAATCGCTCCTTAAAGCTCTATGGGTGTATCAACATCACAGGGACAAACCCTGGGAACTAACTCCCTAACAGCACTGTGGGTGTATCAACATCACAGGGACAAACCCTGGGAACTAACTCCCTAACAGCACTGTGGGTGAAACTTCATCACAGGTACAAAATCCTGGAACTCCCTCCCTAACAACACTGTGGGTGTAGCTACATCACACGGACAATGTCCTGGAACTCCCTCCATAACAGCACTGTGGGTGTACCTACACCACAGGGACAAGATCCTGGAACTCCCTGCCGAACAGCACTGTGGGTGTACCTACACCACAGAGACAAAATCTTGGAACATCCTCCCTAACAGCAATGTGGGTGTACCTACACCACAGAGACAAATTTCCTGGAACTCCCTCCCTATCAGTACTGTCTGGGTACCTACACCACAGGGTCAAAATCTTGGAAATCCCTCCTAAATTGCACTGTGGGTTTACCTACACCACAGGGACAAATACTTGTAAATCCCTCACTAACCTCATTCTGTGTGAACCTACGCCATTGGGACATAATCGTGGAACTCAATACCTAAAAGCATTGTGGGTGCATCTACACACAGGGAAAAAATCCTGGAACTCCCTCCCTAACAGCATTGTGGGTGCACCTACACCACAGGGATTAAATCCTGCAACTCCCTCCCTAACAGGAGTGTGGATGTGCCAACACCACAGGGATTAAATCCTGCAACACCCTCCCTAACAGCAGTGTGGATGTACGTACACCACAGGGACAACATCCAGGAATTCCCTCCCTAACAGCACTGTGGGTGTACCTATGCCACGGGGACAAAATCCGTGACCTCCCTCCCTATCAGCACTGTGGGTGTACCTACACCACATGGACAAAATCCTGGAACTCCCTCCATATCAGCACTGTGGGTGTACCTACACCACAGGAACAGAATCCAGGAACTCACTCCCTAACAGCACTGTGGGTGTACCTACACCACATGGACAAAATCCTGGAAATCCCTCCCTATCAGCACTGTGGGTGTACCTACACCACAGGGACAAAATCCTGGAACTCCCTCCATATCAGCACTGTGGGTGTACCTACACCACAGGGACAAAATCCTGGGACACCCTCCCTAACAGCACTGTGGGTGTATCTACACCACAGGGACAAAATCCTGGAACTGCCTCCCTAACAGCACTGTGGGTGTACCTACACCACAGGGACAAAATCCTGGAACTCCCTCCCTAACAGCACTGTGGGTTTATTTACACCACAGGGATAAAATCCAGGAAATCCCTCGCTAACAGCACTATGGGCGTACCTACACCACAGGGACAAAATCCTGGAACTCCCTCCCTAACAGCACTGTGGGTGTACCTACACCACAGGGACAAAGTCCTGGAACTCCCGCCCTAACACCACTGTGGGTGTACCTACACCACAGGGACAAAATCATGGAACTCCCTCCCTAACAGCACTGTGGGTGTACCTACACCCCAGGAACAAAATCCACTACTCACTTGCTAACAGCACTGTGGATGTACCTACACCACAGGTATAATATACTGGAAATCGTTATCTAACAGCACTGTGGGTCTTTGTACACCACAGGGACGAAATACTGGAACTCCCTCCCTAACAGCACTGTGGGTATTTGTACACCACAGGGACAAAATCCTGGAACTCCCTCCCCAACAGCACAATGGGCTTACCTACACCACAGGGACAAGATCCTGTAACTCCCTCCGTAACAGCATTGTTGGCGTACCTAGACCACAGGGACAAAATCCTGGAACTCCATCAATAACAGCAGTGTGGGTGAACCTACAACACAAGGACAAAATCCTTGAACACGCTCCCTAACAGCATTGTGGGCGTACAAACAACACATTGACAAAACCCTGGAAATTACACCCTAACAGCACTGTGGTTGTACCTATACCACAGGGACAAAATCCCGGAACTCCCTCCCTAACTGCACTGTGGGTGTACCTACACCACAGGAACATATTACTGGAACTCCCTCCCTAACAGCACTGTAGGTGTACCTAGACCACAGGGACAAATACCTGTAAATCCCTCACTAACCTCATTCTGTGTGAACCTACACCATAGGGAGATAATCGTGGAACTCAGTCCCTAAAAGCATTGTGGGTGTACCTACACAAAGGGAAAAAATCCTGGAAATCCCTCAATAACAGCACTGTGGGTGTACTGACACCACAGAGGCAACATTCAGGAACACCCTCACTAACTGCGCTGTGGGTGTACCTACACACAGGAAAAAAATCCTGGAAATCCCTCCCCAACAGCATTGTTGGTGTCCCTAAAACACAGGGACAAATTTCCTGGAACTCCCTCCCTAACAGCACTGAGGGTGTACCTACACCAGACGGACAAAATCCTGGAACACCCTCCCTAACAGCACTGTGGGTGTACCTACACCAGACGGACAAAATCCTGGAACTCCCACCCTAACAGCACTGTGGGTTTACCTATACCACAGGGACAAATACCTGTAAATCCCTCACTAACCTCATTCTGTGTGAACCTACGCTATTGGTACATAATCGTGGAACTCAATACCTAAAAGCATTGTGGGTGCACCTACATACAGGGAAAAAATCCTGGAACTCCCTCCCTAACAGCATTGTGGGTGTACCTACACCACAGGGATTAAATCCTGCAACTCCCTCCCTAACAGGAGTGTGGATGTGCCAACACCACAGGGAGTAAATCCTGCAACACCCTTCCTAACAGCAGTGTGGATGTACGTACACCACAGGGACAACATCCAGGAATTCCCTCCCTATCAGCACTGTGGGTGTACCTACACCACAGGGACAGAATCCAGGAACTCCCTCCCTAACAGCACTGTGGGTGTACCTACACCACACGGACAAAATCCAGGAACTCCCTCCCTTACAGCACTGTGGGTGTACCTACACCACATGGACAAAATCCTGGAACTCCCTCCCTATCAGCACTGTGGGTGTACCAACACCACAGGAACATATTACTGGAACTCCCTCCCTAACAGCACTGTAGGAGTACCTACACCACAGGGGCAAATACCTGTAAATCCCTCACTAACCTCATTCTGTGTGAACCTACACCATTGGGACATAATCGTGGAACTCACTCCCTAAAAGCATTGTGGGTGCACCTACACACAGGGAAAAAATCCTGGAAATCCCTCCAGAACAGCACTGTGGGTGTACCTACACACAGGGAAAAAATCCAGGAACTCCCTCCCTAACAGCACCTTGGGTGTACCAACACCACAGAGACAAAATCCAGTAACTCCCTCACTAACAGCACTGTGGGTGTACCTACACATAGGGAACAAATTCTGGAAATCCCTTCCTAACAGCACTGTGGGTATCCCTAAACCACAGGGACAAATTTCCTGGAAATACCTCCCTAAGAGCACTGAGGGTGTAGCTACACCAGACGGACAAAATCCTGGAACTCCCTCACTATTAGCGCAGTGGATGTACCTACACCACAGGGACAAAATCCTGGAATTATTTCACAAAAAGCACTGTGGTTGTGCCCACGCCAGAGGTACAATATCCTGGAAATCGCTCCATAAAGCTCTGTAGGTGTAACTTCATCACAGGTACAAAATCCAGGAACTCCCTCCATATCAGCACTGTGGGTGAGCCTACACCACAGGGACAGAATCCAGGAACTCCCTCCATATCAGCACTGTGGGTGTACCTACACCACAGGGACAAAATCCTGGAACTCCCTCCCTAACAGCACTGTGGGTGTACCTACATCACAGGGACAAAATCCTGGAACTCCCTCCCTAACAGCGCTGTGGGTGTACCTACACCACAGGGACAAAATCCTGGAACTCCCTCCCTAACAGCGCTGTGGGCGTACCTACATCACAGGGACAAAATCCTGGAACTCCCTCCCTAACAGCACTGTGGGTGTACCTACACCACAGGGACAAAATCCTGGAACTCCCTCCCTAACAGCACTGTGGGTGTACCTACACCACAGGGACAAAATCCTGGAACTCCCTCCCTAACAGTACTGTGGGTGTACCTACACCACAGGGACAAAATCCTGGAACTCCCTCCCTAACAGTACTGTGGGTGTACCTACACCACAGGGACAAAATCCTGGAACTCCCTCCCTAACAGTACTGTGGGTGTACCTACATCACAGGGACAAAATCCTGGAACTCCCTCCCTAACAGCACTGTAGGTGTAGCTACACCACAGGGACAAATACCTGTAAATCCCACACTAACCTCATTCTGTATGAACCTACACCATTGGGAGATAATCGTGGAACTCACTCCCTAAAAGCACTGTGGGTGTACCTACACACAGGGACAAAATCCAGGAACTCCCTCCCTAACAGCACAGTGGGTGTACCAACACACAGGAAAAAAATCCTGGAAATCCCTCCCTAACAGCATTGTTGGTGTCCCTAAACCGCAGGGACAAATTACCTGGAAATACCTCCCTAACAGCACTGTGGGTGTACCTACACCAGACGGACAAAATCCTGGAACACCCTCCCTAACAGCACTGTGGGTTTAGCTACACCATAGGGACAAAATCCTGGAACTCCCTCCCTTATAGCGCTGTGGACGTATCTATACCACAGAAACAAAATCCTGGAACGATCTCACAAAGTGCACTGTGGTTGTGCCCAAGCCAGAGGTACAATAACCTGGAAATCGCTCCTTAAAGCTCTATGGGTGTATCAACATCACAGGGACAAACCCTGGGAACTAACTCCCTAACAGCACTGTGGGTGTATCAACATCACAGGGACAATCCCTGGGAACTAACTCCCTAACAGCACTGTGGGTGAAACTTCATCACAGGTACAAAATCCTGGAACTCCCTCCCTAACAGCACTGTGGGTGTAGCTACATCACACGGACAATGTCCTGGAACTCCCTCCATAACAGCACTGTGGGTGTACCTACACCACAGGGACAAGATCCTGGAACACCCTCCCGAACAGCACTGTGGGTGTACCTACACCACAGAGACAAAATCTTGGAACATCCTCCCTAACAGCAATGTGGGTGTACCTACACCACAGGGACAAAATCTTGGAACTCCCTCCCTATCAGCACTGTCTGGGTACCTACACCACAGGGTCAAAATCTTGGAAATCCCTCCTAAATCGCACTGTGGGTTTACCTACACCACAGGGACAAATACCTGTAAATCCCTCACTAACCTTATTCAGTGTGAACCTACGCCATTGGATCATAAGCGTGGAACTCAATACCTAAAAGCATTTTGGGTGCACCTACACACAGGGAAAAAATCCTGGAACTCCCTCCCTAACAGCATTGTGGGTGTACCTACACCACAGGGATTAAATCCTGCAACTCCCTCCCTAACAGGAGTGTGGATGTGCCAACACCACAGGGATTAAATCCTGCAACACCCTCCCTAACAGCAGTGTGGATGTACGTACACCAAAGGGACAACATCCAGGAATTCCCTCCCTAACAGCACTGTGGGTGTACCTATGCCACGGGGACAAAATCCGTGATCTCCCTCCCTATCAGCACTTTGGGTGTACCTACACCACATGGACAAAATCCTGGAACTCCCTCCATATCAGCACTGTGGGTGTACCTACACCACAGGGACAGAATCCAGGAACTCACTCCCTAACAGCACTGTGGGTGTACCTACACTACATGGACAAAATCCTGGAACTCCCTCCCTATCAGCACTGTGGGTGTAACTACACCACAGGGACAAAATCCTGGAACTCCCTCCATATCAGCACTGTGGGTGTACCTACACCACAGGGACAAAATCCTGGAACTCCCTCCCTAACAGCACTGTGTGTGTACCTACACAACAAGGAAAAAATCCTGGAACTCCATCCATAACAGCAGTGTGGGTATACCTACACCACAGGGACAAAATCCTGGAACTCTCTCCCTAACAGCACTGTGGGTGTACCTACACCACAGGGACAAAATCCTGGAACTGCCTCCCTAACAGCACTGTGGGTATACCTACACCACAGGGACAAAATCCTGGAACTCCCTCCCTAACAGCACTGTGGGTGTACCTACACCACAGTGACAAAATCCTGGAACTCCCTCCCTAACAGCACTGTGGGTGTACCTACACCACACGGACAAAATCCAGGAACTCCCTCCCTAACTTCACTGTGGGTGTACCTACACCACAGTGACAAAATCCTGGAACTCCCTCCCTAACAGCACTGTGGGTGTACCTACACTACAGGGACAAAATCCTGGAACTCCCTCCCTAACAGCACTTTGGGTGTACCATCACAACAGGGATAAAATCCTGGAACTCCCACCATAACAGCACTGTGGGGGTATTTAAACCACAGGGATAAAATCCAGGAAATCCCTCTCTAACAGCACTGTGGGTGTATTTACACCACAGGGATAAAATCCAGGAAATCCCTCTCTAACAGCACTGTGGGTGTACCTACACCACAGGGACAAAATCCTGGAACTCCCTCCCTAACAGCACTGTGGGTGTACCTAGACCACAGGGACAACATCCTGGAACTCCCTCCCTAACAGCACTGTGTGTGTACCTACACCACACGGACAAAATCCTGGAACTCGCTCAAGAACAGCACTGTGGGTGTACCTACACCACAGGGACAAAATCCTGGAACTCCCTCCCTAACAGCACTGTGGGTGTACCTACACCACACGGACAAAATCCTGGAACTTGCTCCCTAACAGCACTGTGGGTGTACCAACACCGCAGGGACAACATCCTGGAACTCCCTCTCTAACAGCACTATGGGTGTACCTACACCACAGGGACAAATTCCTGGAACTCCCTCCCTAACAGCATTGTGGGTGTACCTACACCCCAGGAACAAAGTCCACAACTCATTTGCTAACAGCACTGTGGATGTACCTACACCACAGGTATAATATACTGGAAATCGTTATCTAACAGCACTGTGGGTCTTTGTACACCACAGGGACGAAATACTGGAACTCCCTCCCTAACAGCACTGCGGGTATTTGTACACCACAGGGACGAAATACTGGAACTCACTCCCTAACAGCACTGTGGGTGTACATACACCACATGGACAAAATCCTGGAACTCCTCCCTAACAGCACTGTGGGTGTAACTACACCACAGGGTCAAAATCCTGGAACTCCCTCCCCAACAGCACAATGGGCTTACCTACACCACAGGGACAAGATCCTGTAACTCCCTCCGTAACAGCGTTGTTGGCGTACCGAGACCACAGGGACAAAATCCTGGTACTACCTCCCTAACAGCACTGTGGGTGTACCTACACCACAGGGACAAAATCCTGGAACTCCCTCCCTAACAGTACTGTGGGTGTGCCTACACCACAGGAACATATTACTGGAACTCCCTCCCTAACAGCACTGTAGGTGTACCTACACCACAGGGGCAAATACCTGTAAATCCCTCACTAACCTCATTCTGTGTGAACCTACACCATTGGGACATAATCGTGGAACTCAGTCCCTAAAAGCATTGTGGGTGTACCTACACAAAGGGAAAAAATCCTGGAAATCCCTCCATAACAGCACTGTGGGTGTACTGACACCACAGAGGCAAAATTCAGGAACTCCCTCCCTAACTGCGCTGTGGGTGTACCTACACACAGGAAAAAAATCCTGGAAATCCCTCCCTAACAGCATTGTTGGTGTCCCTAAAACACAGGGACAAATTTCCTGGAACTCCCTCCCTAACAGCACTGAGGGTGTACCTACACCAGAGGGACAAAATCCTGGAACTTCCTCCCTAACAGCACTGTGGGTGTACCTACACCAGACAGACAAAATCCTGGAACTCCCTCCTTAACAGCACTGTGGGTGTACCTACACCAGATGGACAAAATCCTGGAACTCCCTCCCTAACAGCACTGTGGGTGTACCTACACCAGACGGACAAAATCCTGGAACTCCCACCCTAACAGCACTGTGGGTTTACCTACACCACAGGGACAAATATCTGTAAATCCCTCACTAACCTCATTCTGTGTGAACCTACGCTATTGGGACATAATTGTGGAACTCAATACCTAAAAGCATTGTGGGTGCACCTACACACAGGGAAAAAATCCTGGAACTCCCTCCCTAACAGCATTGTGGGTGTACCTACACCACAGGGATTAAATCCTGCAACTCCCTCCCTAACAGGAGTGTGGATGTGCCAACACCACAGGGAGTAAATCCTGCAACACCCTTCCTAACAGCAGTGTGGATGTACGTACACCACAGGGACAACATCCAGGAATTCCCTCCCTATCAGCACTGTGGGTGTACCTACACCACATGGACAAAATCCTGGAACTCCCTCCCTAACAGCACTGTGGGTGTACCTACACCACAGGGACAAAATCCTGGAACTCCCTCCCTAACAGCACTGTGTGTGTACCTACACAACAAGGAAAAAATCCTGGAACTCCATCCATAACAGCAGTGTGGGTATACCTACACCACAGGGACAAAATCCTGGAACTCTCTCCCTAACAGCACTGTGGGTGTACCTACACCACAGGGACAAAATCCTGGAACTGCCTCCCTAACAGCACTGTGGGTATACCTACACCACAGGGACAAAATCCTGGAACTCCCTCCCTAACAGCACTGTGGGTGTACCTACACCACAGTGACAAAATCCTGGAACTCCCTCCCTAACAGCACTGTGGGTGTACCTACACCACACGGACAAAATCCAGGAACTCCCTCCCTAACTTCACTGTGGGTGTACCTACACCACAGTGACAAAATCCTGGAACTCCCTCCCTAACAGCACTGTGGGTGTACCTACACTACAGGGACAAAATCCTGGAACTCCCTCCCTAACAGCACTTTGGGTGTACCATCACAACAGGGATAAAATCCTGGAACTCCCACCATAACAGCACTGTGGGGGTATTTAAACCACAGGGATAAAATCCAGGAAATCCCTCTCTAACAGCACTGTGGGTGTATTTACACCACAGGGATAAAATCCAGGAAATCCCTCTCTAACAGCACTGTGGGTGTACCTACACCACAGGGACAAAATCCTGGAACTCCCTCCCTAACAGCACTGTGGGTGTACCTAGACCACAGGGACAACATCCTGGAACTCCCTCCCTAACAGCACTGTGTGTGTACCTACACCACACGGACAAAATCCTGGAACTCGCTCAAGAACAGCACTGTGGGTGTACCTACACCACAGGGACAAAATCCTGGAACTCCCTCCCTAACAGCACTGTGGGTGTACCTACACCACACGGACAAAATCCTGGAACTTGCTCCCTAACAGCACTGTGGGTGTACCAACACCGCAGGGACAACATCCTGGAACTCCCTCTCTAACAGCACTATGGGTGTACCTACACCACAGGGACAAATTCCTGGAACTCCCTCCCTAACAGCATTGTGGGTGTACCTACACCCCAGGAACAAAGTCCACAACTCATTTGCTAACAGCACTGTGGATGTACCTACACCACAGGTATAATATACTGGAAATCGTTATCTAACAGCACTGTGGGTCTTTGTACACCACAGGGACGAAATACTGGAACTCCCTCCCTAACAGCACTGCGGGTATTTGTACACCACAGGGACGAAATACTGGAACTCACTCCCTAACAGCACTGTGGGTGTACATACACCACATGGACAAAATCCTGGAACTCCTCCCTAACAGCACTGTGGGTGTAACTACACCACAGGGTCAAAATCCTGGAACTCCCTCCCCAACAGCACAATGGGCTTACCTACACCACAGGGACAAGATCCTGTAACTCCCTCCGTAACAGCGTTGTTGGCGTACCGAGACCACAGGGACAAAATCCTGGTACTACCTCCCTAACAGCACTGTGGGTGTACCTACACCACAGGGACAAAATCCTGGAACTCCCTCCCTAACAGTACTGTGGGTGTGCCTACACCACAGGAACATATTACTGGAACTCCCTCCCTAACAGCACTGTAGGTGTACCTACACCACAGGGGCAAATACCTGTAAATCCCTCACTAACCTCATTCTGTGTGAACCTACACCATTGGGACATAATCGTGGAACTCAGTCCCTAAAAGCATTGTGGGTGTACCTACACAAAGGGAAAAAATCCTGGAAATCCCTCCATAACAGCACTGTGGGTGTACTGACACCACAGAGGCAAAATTCAGGAACTCCCTCCCTAACTGCGCTGTGGGTGTACCTACACACAGGAAAAAAATCCTGGAAATCCCTCCCTAACAGCATTGTTGGTGTCCCTAAAACACAGGGACAAATTTCCTGGAACTCCCTCCCTAACAGCACTGAGGGTGTACCGACACCAGAGGGACAAAATCCTGGAACTTCCTCCCTAACAGCACTGTGGGTGTACCTACACCAGACAGACAAAATCCTGGAACTCCCTCCTTAACAGCACTGTGGGTGTACCTACACCAGATGGACAAAATCCTGGAACTCCCTCCCTAACAGCACTGTGGGTGTACCTACACCAGACGGACAAAATCCTGGAACTCCCACCCTAACAGCACTGTGGGTTTACCTACACCACAGGGACAAATATCTGTAAATCCCTCACTAACCTCATTCTGTGTGAACCTACGCTATTGGGACATAATTGTGGAACTCAATACCTAAAAGCATTGTGGGTGCACCTACACACAGGGAAAAAATCCTGGAACTCCCTCCCTAACAGCATTGTGGGTGTACCTACACCACAGGGATTAAATCCTGCAACTCCCTCCCTAACAGGAGTGTGGATGTGCCAACACCACAGGGAGTAAATCCTGCAACACCCTTCCTAACAGCAGTGTGGATGTACGTACACCACAGGGACAACATCCAGGAATTCCCTCCCTATCAGCACTGTGGGTGTACCTACACCACATGGACAAAATCCTGGAACTCCCTCCCTAACAGCACTGTGGGTGTACCTACATCACATGGACAAAATCCTGGAACTCCCTCCCTGTCAGCACTGTGGGTGTACCAACACCACAGGAACATATTACTGGAACTCCCTCCCTAACAGCACTGTAGGTGTACCTACACCACAGGGGCAAATACCTGTAAATCCCTCACTAACCTCATACTGTGTGAACCTACACCATTGGGACATAATCGTGGAACTCACTCCCTAAAAGCATTGTGGGTGCACCTACACACAGGGAAAAAATCCTGGAAATCCCTCCAGAACAGCACTGTGGGTGTACCTACACACAGGGAAAAAATCCAGGAACTCCCTCCCTAACAGCACTGTGGGTGTACCTACACATAGGGAAAAAGTCCTGGAAATCCCTTCCTAACAGCACTGTGGGTATCCGTAAACCACAGGGACAAATTTCCTGGAAATACCTCCCTAAGAGCACTGAGGGTGTAGCTACACCAGACTGACAAAATCCTGGAACTCCCTCACTATTAGCGCAGTGGATGTACCTACACCACAGGGACAAAATCCTGGAATTATTTCACAAAAAAGCACTGTGGTTGTGCCCACGCCAGAGGTACAATATCCTGGAAATCGCTCCATAAAGCTCTGTGGGTGTAACTTCATCACAGGTACAAAATCCAGGAACTCCCTTCCTAACAGCACTGTGGGTGTACCTACACCACAGGGACAAGATCCTGGAACTCCCTCCCTAACAGCACTGTGGGTGTACCTACACCACAGGGACAAAATCCTGGTACTACTTCCCTAACAGCACAGTGGGTGTACCTACACCACAGGGACAAAATCCTGGAACTCCCTCCCTAACAGCACTGTGGCTGTACCTACACCACAGGGACAAAATCCTGGAACTCCCTCCCTAACAGCACTGTAGGTGTACCTACACCACAGGGACAAAATCCTGGAACTCCGTCCCTAACAGCACTGTGGGTGTACCTACACAACAGGTACAATATACTGGAAATCTCTCCCTGACAGCACCGTGGGTGTAGCAACCACACAGGGACAACACACTGGAAGTCCTTCCATAACAGCACTGTGGGCATACCTACATCACATGGACAAAATCATGGAACTACCTCCCTAACAGCGCTGTGGGTGTACAGACACGACAGGGAGAAAATCCTGCAACTCCCTCCCTAACAGCACTGTCGGTGTGCCTACACCACAGGGACAAAATCCGGGAACTCCCTCGCTAACAGCACTGTGGGTGTAACTACACCACAGGGACAAATTTCTGGAACGCCCTCACTAACAGCAATGTGGGTGTACCTACACCACTGGAACATATTACTGGAACTCCCTCCCTAACAGCACTGTAGGTGTAGCTACACCACAGGGACAAATACCTGTAAATCCCACACTAACCTCATTCTGTATGAACCTACACCATTGGGAGATAATCGTGGAACTCACTCCCTAAAAGCACTGAGGGTGTACCTACACACAGGGAAAAAATCCTGGAAATCCCTCCATAACAGCACTGTGGGTGTACCTACACCAGACGGACAAAATCCAGGAACACCCTCCCTAACAGCACTGTGGGTTTAGCTACACCATAGGGACAAAATCCTGGAACTCCCTCCCTTATAGCGCTGTGGATGTACCTATACCACAGAAACAAAATCCTGGAACGATCTCACAAAGTGCACTGTGGTTGTGCCCAAGCCAGAGGTACAATAACCTGGAAATCGCTCCTTAAAGCTCTATGGGTGTATCAACATCACAGGGACAAACCCTGGGAACTAACTCCCTAACAGCACTGTGGGTGTATCAACATCACAGGGACAAACCCTGGGAACTAACTCCCTAACAGCACTGTGGGTGAAACTTCATCACAGGTACAAAATCCTGGAACTCCCTCCCTAACAACACTGTGGGTGTAGCTACATCACACGGACAATGTCCTGGAACTCCCTCCATAACAGCACTGTGGGTGTACCTACACCACAGGGACAAGATCCTGGAACTCCCTGCCGAACAGCACTGTGGGTGTACCTACACCACAGAGACAAAATCTTGGAACATCCTCCCTAACAGCAATGTGGGTGTACCTACACCACAGAGACAAATTTCCTGGAACTCCCTCCCTATCAGTACTGTCTGGGTACCTACACCACAGGGTCAAAATCTTGGAAATCCCTCCTAAATTGCACTGTGGGTTTACCTACACCACAGGGACAAATACTTGTAAATCCCTCACTAACCTCATTCTGTGTGAACCTACGCCATTGGGACATAATCGTGGAACTCAATACCTAAAAGCATTGTGGGTGCATCTACACACAGGGAAAAAATCCTGGAACTCCCTCCCTAACAGCATTGTGGGTGCACCTACACCACAGGGATTAAATCCTGCAACTCCCTCCCTAACAGGAGTGTGGATGTGCCAACACCACAGGGATTAAATCCTGCAACACCCTCCCTAACAGCAGTGTGGATGTACGTACACCACAGGGACAACATCCAGGAATTCCCTCCCTAACAGCACTGTGGGTGTACCTATGCCACGGGGACAAAATCCGTGACCTCCCTCCCTATCAGCACTGTGGGTGTACCTACACCACATGGACAAAATCCTGGAACTCCCTCCATATCAGCACTGTGGGTGTACCTACACCACAGGAACAGAATCCAGGAACTCACTCCCTAACAGCACTGTGGGTGTACCTACACCACATGGACAAAATCCTGGAAATCCCTCCCTATCAGCACTGTGGGTGTACCTACACCACAGGGACAAAATCCTGGAACTCCCTCCATATCAGCACTGTGGGTGTACCTACACCACAGGGACAAAATCCTGGGACACCCTCCCTAACAGCACTGTGGGTGTATCTACACCACAGGGACAAAATCCTGGAACTGCCTCCCTAACAGCACTGTGGGTGTACCTACACCACAGGGACAAAATCCTGGAACTCCCTCCCTAACAGCACTGTGGGTTTATTTACACCACAGGGATAAAATCCAGGAAATCCCTCGCTAACAGCACTATGGGCGTACCTACACCACAGGGACAAAATCCTGGAACTCCCTCCCTAACAGCACTGTGGGTGTACCTACACCACAGGGACAAAGTCCTGGAACTCCCGCCCTAACACCACTGTGGGTGTACCTACACCACAGGGACAAAATCATGGAACTCCCTCCCTAACAGCACTGTGGGTGTACCTACACCCCAGGAACAAAATCCACTACTCACTTGCTAACAGCACTGTGGATGTACCTACACCACAGGTATAATATACTGGAAATCGTTATCTAACAGCACTGTGGGTCTTTGTACACCACAGGGACGAAATACTGGAACTCCCTCCCTAACAGCACTGTGGGTATTTGTACACCACAGGGACAAAATCCTGGAACTCCCTCCCCAACAGCACAATGGGCTTACCTACACCACAGGGACAAGATCCTGTAACTCCCTCCGTAACAGCATTGTTGGCGTACCTAGACCACAGGGACAAAATCCTGGAACTCCATCAATAACAGCAGTGTGGGTGAACCTACAACACAAGGACAAAATCCTTGAACACGCTCCCTAACAGCATTGTGGGCGTACAAACAACACATTGACAAAACCCTGGAAATTACACCCTAACAGCACTGTGGTTGTACCTATACCACAGGGACAAAATCCCGGAACTCCCTCCCTAACTGCACTGTGGGTGTACCTACACCACAGGAACATATTACTGGAACTCCCTCCCTAACAGCGCTGTAGGTGTACCTAGACCACAGGGACAAATACCTGTAAATCCCTCACTAACCTCATTCTGTGTGAACCTACACCATAGGGAGATAATCGTGGAACTCAGTCCCTAAAAGCATTGTGGGTGTACCTACACAAAGGGAAAAAATCCTTGAAATCCCTCAATAACAGCACTGTGGGTGTACTGACACCACAGAGGCAACATTCAGGAACTCCCTCACTAACTGCGCTGTGGGTGTACCTACACACAGGAAAAAAATCCTGGAAATCCCTCCCCAACAGCATTGTTGGTGTCCCTAAAACACAGGGACAAATTTCCTGGAACTCCCTCCCTAACAGCACTGAGGGTGTACCTACACCAGACGGACAAAATCCTGGAACACCCTCCCTAACAGCACTGTGGGTGTACCTACACCAGAGGGACAAAATCCTGGAACTCCCTCCTTAACAGCACTGTGGGTGTACCTACACCAGATGGACAAAACCCTGGAACTTCCACCCTAACAGCACTGTGGTTGTACCTACACCACAGGGACAAAATCCCGGAACTCCCTCCCTAACTGCACTGTGGGTGTACCTACACCACAGGAACATATTACTGGAACTCCCTCCCTAACAGCGCTGTAGGTGTACCTAGACCACAGGGACAAATACCTGTAAATCCCTCACTAACCTCATTCTGTGTGAACCTACACCATTGGGAGATAATCGTGGAACTCAGTCCCTAAAAGCATTGTGGGTGTACCTACACAAAGGGAAAAAATCCTGGAAATCCCTCCATAACAGCACTGTGGGTGTACTGACACCACAGAGGCAAAATTCAGGAACTCCCTCCCTAACTGCGCTGTGGGTGTACCTACACACAGGAAAAAAATCCTGGAAATCCCTCCCTAACAGCATTGTTGGTGTCCCTAAAACACAGGGACAAATTTCCTGGAACTCCCTCCCTAACAGCACTGAGGGTGTACCTACACCAGAGAGACAAAATCCTGGAACTTCCTCCCTAACAGCACTGTGGGTGTACCTACACCAGACAGACAAAATCCTGGAACTCCCTCCTTAACAGCACTGTGGGTGTACCTACACCAGATGGACAAAATCCTGGAACTCCCTCCCTAACAGCACTGTGGGTGTACCTACACCAGAGGGACAAAATCCTGGAACTCCCACCCTAACAGCACTGTGGGTTTACCTACACCACAGGGACAAATACCTGTAAATCCCTCACTAACCTCATTCTGTGTGAACCTACGCTATTGGTACATAATCGTGGAACTCAATACCTAAAAGCATTGTGGGTGCACCTACATACAGGGAAAAAATCCTGGAACTCCCTCCCTAACAGCATTGTGGGTGTACCTACACCACAGGAATTAAATCCTGCAACTCCCTCCCTAACAGGAGTGTGGATGTGCCAACACCACAGGGAGTAAATCCTGCAACACCCTTCCTAACAGCAGTGTGGATGTACGTACACCACATGGACAACATCCAGGAATTCCCTCCCTATCAGCACTGTGGGTGTACCTACACCACAGGGACAGAATCCAGGAACTCCCTCCCTAACAGCACTGTGGGTGTACCTACACCACACGGACAAAATCCAGGAACTCCCTCCCTTACAGCACTGTGGGTGTACCTACACCACATGGACAAAATCCTGGAACTCCCTCCCTATCAGCACTGTGGGTGTACCAACACCACAGGAACATATTACTGGAACTCCCTCCCTAACAGCACTGTAGGAGTACCTACACCACAGGGGCAAATACCTGTAAATCCCTCACTAACCTCATTCTGTGTGAACCTACACCTTTGGGACATAATCGTGGAACTCACTCCCTAAAAGCATTGTGGGTGCACCTACACACAGGGAAAAAATCCTGGAAATCCCTCCAGAACAGCACTGTGGGTGTACCTACACACAGGGAAAAAATCCAGGAACTCCCTCCCTAACAGCACCTTGGGTGTACCAACACCACAGAGACAAAATCCAGTAACTCCCTCACTAACAGCACTGTGGGTGTACCTACACATAGGGAACAAATTCTGGAAATCCCTTCCTAACAGCACTGTGGGTATCCCTAAACCACAGGGACAAATTTCCTGGAAATACCTCCCTAAGAGCACTGAGGGTGTAGCTACACCAGACGGACAAAATCCTGGAACTCCCTCACTATTAGCGCAGTGGATGTACCTACACCACAGGGACAAAATCCTGGAATTATTTCACAAAAAGCACTGTGGTTGTGCCCACGCCAGAGGTACAATATCCTGGAAATCGCTCCATAAAGCTCTGTAGGTGTAACTTCATCACAGGTACAAAATCCAGGAACTCCCTCCATATCAGCACTGTGGGTGAGCCTACACCACAGGGACAGAATCCAGGAACTCCCTCCATATCAGCACTGTGGGTGTACCTACACCACAGGGACAAAATCCTGGAACTCCCTCCCTAACAGCACTGTGGGTGTACCTACATCACAGGGACAAAATCCTGGAACTCCCTCCCTAACAGCGCTGTGGGTGTACCTACACCACAGGGACAAAATCCTGGAACTCCCTCCCTAACAGCGCTGTGGGCGTACCTACATCACAGGGACAAAATCCTGGAACTCCCTCCCTAACAGCACTGTGGGTGTACCTACACCACAGGGACAAAATCCTGGAACTCCCTCCCTAACAGCACTGTGGGTGTACCTACACCACAGGGACAAAATCCTGGAACTCCCTCCCTAACAGTACTGTGGGTGTACCTACACCACAGGGACAAAATCCTGGAACTCCCTCCCTAACAGTACTGTGGGTGTACCTACACCACAGGGACAAAATCCTGGAACTCCCTCCCTAACAGTACTGTGGGTGTACCTACATCACAGGGACAAAATCCTGGAACTCCCTCCCTAACAGCACTGTAGGTGTAGCTACACCACAGGGACAAATACCTGTAAATCCCACACTAACCTCATTCTGTATGAACCTACACCATTGGGAGATAATCGTGGAACTCACTCCCTAAAAGCACTGTGGGTGTACCTACACACAGGGACAAAATCCAGGAACTCCCTCCCTAACAGCACAGTGGGTGTACCAACACACAGGAAAAAAATCCTGGAAATCCCTCCCTAACAGCATTGTTGGTGTCCCTAAACCGCAGGGACAAATTACCTGGAAATACCTCCCTAACAGCACTGTGGGTGTACCTACACCAGACGGACAAAATCCTGGAACACCCTCCCTAACAGCACTGTGGGTTTAGCTACACCATAGGGACAAAATCCTGGAACTCCCTCCCTTATAGCGCTGTGGACGTATCTATACCACAGAAACAAAATCCTGGAACGATCTCACAAAGTGCACTGTGGTTGTGCCCAAGCCAGAGGTACAATAACCTGGAAATCGCTCCTTAAAGCTCTATGGGTGTATCAACATCACAGGGACAAACCCTGGGAACTAACTCCCTAACAGCACTGTGGGTGTATCAACATCACAGGGACAATCCCTGGGAACTAACTCCCTAACAGCACTGTGGGTGAAACTTCATCACAGGTACAAAATCCTGGAACTCCCTCCCTAACAGCACTGTGGGTGTAGCTACATCACACGGACAATGTCCTGGAACTCCCTCCATAACAGCACTGTGGGTGTACCTACACCACAGGGACAAGATCCTGGAACACCCTCCCGAACAGCACTGTGGGTGTACCTACACCACAGAGACAAAATCTTGGAACATCCTCCCTAACAGCAATGTGGGTGTACCTACACCACAGGGACAAAATCTTGGAACTCCCTCCCTATCAGCACTGTCTGGGTACCTACACCACAGGGTCAAAATCTTGGAAATCCCTCCTAAATCGCACTGTGGGTTTACCTACACCACAGGGACAAATACCTGTAAATCCCTCACTAACCTTATTCAGTGTGAACCTACGCCATTGGATCATAAGCGTGGAACTCAATACCTAAAAGCATTTTGGGTGCACCTACACACAGGGAAAAAATCCTGGAACTCCCTCCCTAACAGCATTGTGGGTGTACCTACACCACAGGGATTAAATCCTGCAACTCCCTCCCTAACAGGAGTGTGGATGTGCCAACACCACAGGGATTAAATCCTGCAACACCCTCCCTAACAGCAGTGTGGATGTACGTACACCAAAGGGACAACATCCAGGAATTCCCTCCCTAACAGCACTGTGGGTGTACCTATGCCACGGGGACAAAATCCGTGATCTCCCTCCCTATCAGCACTGTGGGTGTACCTACACCACATGGACAAAATCCTGGAACTCCCTCCATATCAGCACTGTGGGTGTACCTACACCACAGGGACAGAATCCAGGAACTCACTCCCTAACAGCACTGTGGGTGTACCTACACTACATGGACAAAATCCTGGAACTCCCTCCCTATCAGCACTGTGGGTGTACCTACACCACAGGGACAAAATCCTGGAACTCCCTCCATATCAGCACTGTGGGTGTACCTACACCACAGGGACAAAATCCTGGAACTCCCTCCCTAACAGCACTGTGTGTGTACCTACACAACAAGGAAAAAATCCTGGAACTCCATCCATAACAGCAGTGTGGGTATACCTACACCACAGGGACAAAATCCTGGAACTCTCTCCCTAACAGCACTGTGGGTGTACCTACACCACAGGGACAAAATCCTGGAACTGCCTCCCTAACAGCACTGTGGGTATACCTACACCACAGGGACAAAATCCTGGAACTCCCTCCCTAACAGCACTGTGGGTGTACCTACACCACAGTGACAAAATCCTGGAACTCCCTCCCTAACAGCACTGTGGGTGTACCTACACCACACGGACAAAATCCAGGAACTCCCTCCCTAACTTCACTGTGGGTGTACCTACACCACAGTGACAAAATCCTGGAACTCCCTCCCTAACAGCACTGTGGGTGTACCTACACTACAGGGACAAAATCCTGGAACTCCCTCCCTAACAGCACTTTGGGTGTACCATCACCACAGGGATAAAATCCTGGAACTCCCACCATAACAGCACTGTGGGGGTATTTAAACCACAGGGATAAAATCCAGGAAATCCCTCTCTAACAGCACTGTGGGTGTATTTACACCACAGGGATAAAATCCAGGAAATCCCTCTCTAACAGCACTGTGGGTGTACCTACACCACAGGGACAAAATCCTGGAACTCCCTCCCTAACAGCACTGTGGGTGTACCTAGACCACAGGGACAACATCCTGGAACTCCCTCCCTAACAGCACTGTGTGTGTACCTACACCACACGGACAAAATCCTGGAACTCGCTCAAGAACAGCACTGTGGGTGTACCTACACCACAGGGACAAAATCCTGGAACTCCCTCCCTAACAGCACTGTGGGTGTACCTACACCACACGGACAAAATCCTGGAACTCCCTCCCTAACAGCACTGTGGGTGTACCTACAACACAGGGACAAAAGTCTGCAACTCCCTCCCTAACAGCACTGTGTGTGTACCTACACAACAAGGACAAAATCCTGGAACTCCATCCATAACAGCAGTGTGGGTGTACCTACACCACAGGGACAAGATCCTGGAACTCCCTCCCGAACAGCACTGTGGGTGTGCCTACACCACAGAGACAAAATCTTGGAACATCCTCCCTAACAGCAATGTGGGTGTACCTACACCACAGGGTCAAAATCTTGGAAATCCCTCCTAAATCGCACTGTGGGTTTACCTACACCACAGGGACAAATACCTGTAAATCCCTCACTAACCTCATTCTGTGTGAACCTACGCCATTGGGACATAATCGTGGAACTCAATACCTAAAAGCATTGTGGGTGCACTTACACACAGGGAAAAAATCCTGGAACTCCCTCCCTAACAGCATTGTGGGTGCATCTACACCACAGGGATTAAATCCTGCAACTCCCTCCCTAACAGGAGTGTGGATGTGCCAACACCACAGGGATTAAATCCTGCAACACCCTCCCTAAAAGCAGTGTGGATGTACGTACACCACAGGGACAACATCCAGGAATTCCCTCCCTAACAGCACTGTGGGTGTACCAATGCCACGGGGACAAAATCCGTGATCTCCCTCCCTATCAGCACTGTGGGTGTACCTACACCACATGGACAAAATCCTGGAACTCCCTCCATATCAGCACTGTGGGTGTACCTACACCACAGGGACAGAATCCAGGAACTCACTCCCTAACAGCACTGTGGGTGTACCTACACCACACGGACAAAATCCTGGAACTCCCTCCCTATCAGCACTGTGGGTGTACCTACACCACAGGGACAAAATCCTGGAACTCCCTCCATATCAGCACTGTGTGTGTACCTACACAACAAGGACAAAATCCTGGAACTCCCACCATAACAGCACTGTGGGTGTATTTACACCACAGGGATAAAATCCAGGAAATCCCTCTCTAACAGCACTGTGGGTGTATTTACACCACAGGGATAAAATCCAGGAAATCCCTCTCTAACAGCACTGTGGGTGTACCTACACCACAGGGACAAAATCCTGGAACTCCCTCCCTAACAGCACTGTGGGTGTACCTACACCACAGGGATAAAATCCAGGAAATCCCTCCCTAACAGCACTGTGGGTGTATTTACACCACAGGGATAAAATCCAGAAAATCCCTCTCTAACAGCACTGTGGGTGTACCTACACCACATGGACAAAATCCTGGAACTCCTCCCTAACAGCACTGTGGGTGTAACTACACCACAGGGTCAAAATCCTGGAACTCCCTCCCCAACAGCACAAGGGGCTTACCTACACCACAGGGACAAGATCCTGTAACTCCCTCCGTAACAGCGTTGTTGGCGTACCTAGACCACAGGGACAAAATCCTGGAACTCCATCAATAACAGCAGTGTGGGTGAACCTACAACACAAGGACAAAATCCTTCAACACGCTCCCTAACAGCACTGTGGGCGTACCAACAACACATTGACAAAACCCTGGAACTTCCACCCTAACAGCACTGTGGTTGTACCTACACCACAGGGACAAAATCCTGGTACTACCTCCCTAACAGCACTGTGGGTGTACCTACACCACAGGGACAAATCCTGGAACTCACTCCCTAACAGCACTGTGGGTGTACCTACACCACAGGGACAAAATCCTGGAACTCCCTCCCTAACAGCATAGTGGCTGTACCTACACCACAGGGACAAAATCCTGGAACTCCGTCCCTAACAGCACTGTGGGTGTACCTACAGAAGAGGTACAATATACTGGAAATATCGCCCTGACAGCACCGTGGGTGTAGCAACCACACAGGGACAAAACACTGGAAGTCCTTCCATAACAGCACTGTGGGCATACCTACATGACATGGACAAAATCATGGAACTCCCTCCCTAACAGCACTGTGGGTGTGCCTACACCACAGGGACAAAATTCTGGAACTCCCTCCCTAACAGCACTGTGGGTGTACCTACACCACAGGGACAAAATCCTGGAACTCCATCCCTAACAGCACTGTGGGTGTACCTACACCACAGGGATTAAATCCTGCAACTCCTTCCCTAACAGGAGTGTGGATGTGCCAAAACCACAGGGATTAAATCCTGCAACACCCTTCCTAACAGCAGTGTGGATGTACGTACACCACAGGGACAACATCCAAGAATTCCCTCCCTAACAGCACTGTGGGTGTACCTACACCACACGGACAAAATCCTGGAACTCCCTTCCTGACAGCACTGTGGGTGTACCTACACCACATGGACAAAATCCTGGAACTCCCTCCCTATCAGCACTGTGGGTGTACCAACACCACAGGAACATATTACTGGAACTCCCTCCCTAACAGCACTGTAGGTGTACCTACACCACAGGGACAAATACCTGTAAATCCCTCACTAACCTCATTCTGTGTGAACCTACACCATTGGGACATAATCGTGGAACTCACTCCCTCAAAGCATTGTGGGTGCACCTACACACAGGGAAAAAATCCTGGAAATCCCTCCAGAACGGCACTGTGGGTGTACCTACACACAGGGAAAAAATCCTGGAAATCCCTCCAGAACAGCACTGTGGGTGTACCTACACACAGGGAAAAAATCCTGGAACTCCCTCCCTAACAGCACTGTGGGTGTACCTACACCACAGGGAAAAAATCCAGGAACTCCCTCCCTAACAGCACTGTGGGTGTACCTACACACAGGGAAAAAATCCTGGAACTCCCTCTCTAACAGCACCTTGGGTGTACCGACACCACAGAGACAAAATCCAGTAACTCCCTCACTAACAGCACTGTGGGTGTACCTACACATAGGGAAAAATTCCTGGAAATCCCTTCCTAACAGCACTGTGGGTATCCCTAAACCACAGGGACAAATTTCCTGGAAATACCTCCCTTAGAGTACTGAGGGTGTAGCTACACCAGACGGACAAAATCCTGGAACTCCCTCACTATTAGCGCAGTGGATGTACCTACACCACAGGGACAAAATCCTGGAATTATTTCACAAAAAGCACGGTGGTTGTGCCCACGCCAGAGGTACAATATCCTGGAAATCGCTCCATAAAGCTCTGTGGGTGTAACTTCATCACAGGTACAAAATCCTGGAACTCCCTTCCTAACAGCACTGTGGGTGTACCTACACCACAGGGACAAGATCCTGGAACTCCCTCCCTAACAGCACTGTGGGTGTACCTACACCACAGGAACAAAATCCTGGAACTCCCTCCCTAACAGCACTGTGGGTGTACCTACACCACAGGGACAAAATCCTGGTACTACTTCCCTAACAGCACAGTGGGTGTACCTACACCACAGGGACAAAAATCCTGGAACTCCCTCCCTAACAGCACTGTGGGTGTACCTACACCACAGGGACAAAATCCTGGAACTCCGTCTCTAACAGCACTGTGGGTGTACCTACACCACAGGGACAAAATCCTGGAACTCCCTCCCTAACAGCACAGTGGGTGTACCTACACCACAGGGACAAAATCCTGGAACTCCGTCCCTAACAGCACTGTGGGTGTACCTACACAACAGGTACAATATACTGGAAATCTCTCCCTGACAGCACCGTGGGTGTAGCAACCACACAGGGACAACACACTGGAAGTCCTTCCATAACAGCATTGTGGGCATACCTACATCACATGGACAAAATCATGGAACTACCTCCCTAACAGCGCTGTGGGTGTACAGACACGACAGGGAGAAAATCCTGCAACTCCCTCCCTAACAGCACTGAGGGTGTACCTACACCACTGGGACAAAATCCTGGAACTCCATCCCTAACAGCACTGTGGGTGTGCCTACACCACAGGGACAAAATCCGGGAACTCCCTCCCTAACAGCACTGTGGGTGTGCCTACACCACAGGGACAAAATCCTGGAACTCCCTCCCTAACAGCACTGTGGGTGTACCTACACCACAGGGACATAATCCTGGAACTCCCTCCCTAACAGCAGTGTGTGTGTACCCACACCACAGGGACATAATCCTGGAACACCCTCCCTAACAGCACTGTGGGTGTACCTACACCACAGGGACAAAATCCGGGAACTCCCTCGCTAACAGCACTGTGGGTGTAACTACACCACAGGGACAAATTTCTGGAACTCCTCACTAACAGCAATGTGGGTGTACCTACACCACTGGAACATATTACTGGAACTCTCTCCCTAACTGCACTG
Source organism: Isurus oxyrinchus (assembly GCA_026770705.1). Taxonomy (NCBI): domain Eukaryota; kingdom Metazoa; phylum Chordata; class Chondrichthyes; order Lamniformes; family Lamnidae; genus Isurus; species Isurus oxyrinchus. The sequence continues at coordinate 57,164 of JANJGN010002687.1, forward strand.
TAGGTATAGCTACACCACAGGGACAAATACCTGTAAATCCCACACTAACCTCATTCTGTATGAACCTACACCATTAGGAGATAATCGTGGAACTCACTCCCTAAAAGCACTGTGGGTGTACCTACACACAGGGAAAAAATCCTGGAAATCCCTCCCTAACAGCACTGTGGGTGTACCGACACCACAGGGACAAAATCCAGGAACTCCCTCACTAACTGCGCTGTGGGTATACCAACACACAGGAAAAAATCCTGGAAATCCCTCCCTAACAGCATTGTTGGTGTCCCTAAACCGCGGGGACAAATTTCCTGGAAATACCTCCCTAACAGCACTGTGGGTGTACCTACACCAGACGGACAAAATCCTGGAACTCCTTCCCTTATAGCACTGTGGGTTTAGCTACACCATAGGGACAAATTCCTGGAACTCCCTCCCTTATAGCGCTGTGGATGTACCGAGACCACAGAAACAAAATCCTGGAACTATCGCACAAAGTGCACTGTGGTTGAGCCCAAGCCAGAGGTACAATAACCTGGAAATCGCTCCTTAAAGCTCTATGGGTGTATCAACATCACAGGGACAAACCCTGGGAATTAACTCCCTAACAGCACTGTGGGTGTATCAACATCACAGGGACAAACCCTGGGAACTAACTCCCTAACAGCACTGTGGGTGTACCTACACAACAAGGACAAAATCCTGAAACTCCATCCACAACAGCAGTGTGGGTGTATCTACACCACAGGGACAAAATCCAGGAACTCCTCCTCTAACAGCACTGTGGGTGTACCTACACCACAGGGACAAAATCCTGGAACTCCCTCCCTAACCGCACTGTGGGTGTATTTACACCACAGGGATAAAATCCTGGAACTCCCTCCCTAACAGCACTGTGGGTGTACCTACACCACAGGGACAAAATCCTGGAAGTCCCTCCCTAACAGCACTGTGGGTGTATTTACACTACAGGGATAAAATCCTGGAACTAGCTCCCTAACAGCACTGTGGGTGTACCTACACCACAGGGACAAAATCATGGAACTCCCTCCCTAACAGCACTGTGGGTGTACCTACACCCCAGGAACAAAATCCACAACTCACTTGCTAACAGCACTGTGGATGTACCTACACCACAGGTATAATATACTGGAAATCGTTATCTAACAGCACTGTGGGTCTTTGTACACCACAGGGACGAAATACTGGAACTCCCTCCCTAACAGCACTGTGGGTATTTGTACACCACAGGGACGAAATACTGGAACTCCCTCCCTAACAGCACTGTGGGTGTACCTAAACCACAGGGTCAAAATCCTGGAACTCCTTCCCCAACAGCACAATGGGCTTACCTACACCACAGGGACAAGATCCTGTAACTCCCTCCGCAACAGCGTTGTTAGCGTACCTAGACCACAGGGACAAAATCCTGGAACTCCATCAATAACAGCAGTGTGGGTGAACCTACAACACAAGGACAAAATCCTTCAACACGCTCTCTAACAGCACTGTGGGCGTACCAACAACACATTGACAATACCCTGGAACTTCCACCCTAACAGCACTGTGGTTGTACCTACACCACAGGGACAAATTCCCGGAACTCCCTCCCTAACAGCACGGTGGGTGTACCTACACCACAGGGACAAAATCCTGGTACTACCTCGCTAACAGCACTGTGTGTGTACCTACACCACAGGGACAAAATCCTGGAACTCCCTCCCTAACAGCATTGTGGCTGTACCTACACAACAGGTACAATATACTGGAAATCTCTCCCTGACAGCACCGTGGGTGTAGCAACCACACAGGGACAAAACACTGGAAGTCCTTCCATAACAGCACTGTGGGCATACCTACATCACATGGACAAAATCATGGAACTACCTCCCTAACAGCGCTCTGGGTGTACATAAACGACAGGGACAAAATCCTGCAACTCCCTCCCTAACAGCACTGTGGGTGTACCTACACCACAGGGACAATATCCTCGAACTCCCTCCCTAACAGCATTGTGGGTGTACCGATACAACTGGGACAAAATCCTGGAAATCCCTCCCTAACAGCATTGTGTGTGTACCTACACCACAGGGACAAAATCCTGGAACTCCCTCCCTAACAGCACTGTGGGTTTATTTACACCACAGGGATAAAATCCTGGAAATCCCTCTCTAACAGCACTATGGGTGTACCTACACCACAGGGACAAATTCCTGAATTCGCTCCCTAGCAGCACTGTGGGTGTACCTACACCACAGGGACAAATTCCTGCATTTCGCTCCCTAACATCACTGTGGGTGTTCCTACACCACAGGGACAAAATCCTGGAACTCCCTCCCTAACAGCACTGTGGGTGTAACTACACCACAGGTTCAAAATCCTGGAACTCCCTCCCCAACAGCACAATGGGCTTACCTACACCACAGGGACAAGATCCTGTAACTCCCTCCGTAACAGCGTTGTTGGCGTACCTAGACCACAGGGACAAAATCCTGGAACTCCATCAATAACAGCAGTGTGGGTGAACCTACAACACAAGGACAAAATCCTTCAACACGCTCCCTAACAGCACTGTGGTTGCACATACACCACAGGGACAAATCCCGGTACTCCCTCCCTAACAGCACTGTGGGTTTATTTACACCACAGGGACAAAATCCTGGAACTCCCTCTCTAACAGCACTATGGGTGTACCTACGCAACAGGGACAAATTCCTGGAATTTGCTCCCTAACAGCACTGTGGGTGTACCTACACCCCAGGAACAAAATCCACAACTCACTTGCTAACAGCACTGTGGATGTACCTACACCACAGGTATAATATACTGGAAATCGTTATCTAACAGCACTGTGGTCTTTGTACACCACAGGAACATATTACTGGAACTCCCTCCCTAACAGCGCTGTAGGTGTACCTAGACCACAGGGACAAATACCTGTAAATCCCTCACTAACCTCATTCTGTGTGAACCTACACCATTGGGAGATAATCGTGGAACTCACTCCCTAAAAGCACTGTGGGTGTACCGACACAAAGGGAAAAAATCCTGGAAATCCCTCCATAACAGCACTGTGGGTGTACTGACACCACAGAGACAAAATTCAGGAACTCCCTCCCTAACTGCGCTGTGGGTGTACCTACACACAGGAAAAAAATCCAGGAAATACCTCCCTAACAGCATTGTTGGTGGCCCTAAAACACAGGGACAAATTTTCTGGAACTCCCTCCCTAACAGCACTGAGGGTGTACCTACACCAGACGGACAAAATCCTGGAACACCCTCCCTAACAGCACTGTGGGTGTACCTACACCAGAGGGAGAAAATCCTGGAACTCCCTCCCTAACAGCACTGTGGGTTTACCTACACCAGACGGACAAAATCCTGGAACTCCCACCCTAACAGCACTGTGGGTTTACCTGCACCACAGGGACAAATTCCTGTAAATCCCTCACTAACCTCATTCTGTGTGAACCTACGCCATTGGGACATAATCGTGGAACTCAATACCTAAAAGCATTGTGGGTGCACCTACACACAGGGAAAAAATCCTGGAACTCCCTCCCTAACAGCATTGTGGGTGCACCTACACCACAGGGATTAAATCCTGCAACTCGCTCCCTAACAGCAGTGTGGATGTACGTACACCACAGGGACAACATCCAGGAATTCCCTCCCTAACAGCACTGTGGGTGTACCTATGCAACGGGGACAAAATCCGTGATCTCCCTCCCTATCAGCACTGTGGGTGTACCTACACCACAGGGACAGAATCCAGGAACTCACTCCCTAACAGCACTGTGGGTGTACCTACACCACAGGGACAAAATCCTGGAGCACCCTCCCTAACAGCACTGTGGGTGTACCTACACCACAGGGACAAAATCCTGGTACTACCTCGCTAACAGCACTGTGTGTGTACCTACACCACAGGGACAAAATCCTGGAACTCCCTCCCTAACAGCATTGTGGCTGTACCTACACAACAGGTACAATATACTGGAAATCTCTCCCTGACAGCACCGTGGGTGTAGCAACCACACAGGGACAAAACACTGGAAGTCCTTCCATAACAGCACTGTGGGCATACCTACATCACATGGACAAAATCATGGAACTACCTCCCTAACAGCGCTCTGGGTGTACATACACGACAGGGACAAAATCCTGCAACTCCCTCCCTAACAGCACTGTGGGTGTACCTACACCACAGGGACAATATCCTCGAACTCCCTCCCTAACAGCATTGTGGGTGTACCGATACAACTGGGACAAAATCCTGGAAATCCCTCCCTAACAGCATTGTGTGTGTACCTACACCACAGGGACAAAATCCTGGAACTCCCTCCCTAACAGCACTGTGGGTTTATTTACACCACAGGGATAAAATCCTGGAAATCCCTCTCTAACAGCACTATGGGTGTACCTACACCACAGGGACAAATTCCTGGAATTCGCTCCCTAGCAGCACTGTGGGTGTACCTACACCACAGGGACAAATTCCTGCATTTCGCTCCCTAACATCACTGTGGGTGTACCTACACCACAGGGACAAAATCCTGGAACTCTCCCTCCCTAACAGCACTGTGGGTGTAACTACACCACAGGGTCAAAATCCTGGAACTCCCTCCCCAACAGCACAATGGGCTTACCTACACCACAGGGACAAGATCCTGTAACTCCCTCCGTAACAGCGTTGTTGGCGTACCTAGACCACAGGGACAAAATCCTGGAACTCCATCAATAACAGCAGTGTGGGTGAACCTACAACACAAGGACAAAATCCTTCAACACGCTCCCTAACAGCACTGTGGTTGCACATACACCACAGGGACAAAATCCCGGTACTCCCTCCCTAACAGCACTGTGGGTTTATTTACACCACAGGGACAAAATCCTGGAACTCCCTCTCTAACAGCACTATGGGTGTACCTACGCAACAGGGACAAATTCCTGGAATTTGCTCCCTAACAGCACTGTGGGTGTACCTACATCCCAGGAACAAAATCCACAACTCACTTGCTAACAGCACTGTGGATGTACCTACACCACAGGTATAATATACTGGAAATCGTTATCTAACAGCACTGTGGGTCTTTGTACACCACAGGAACATATTACTGGAACTCCCTCCCTAACAGCGCTGTAGGTGTACCTAGACCACAGGGACAAATACCTGTAAATCCCTCACTAACCTCATTCTGTGTGAACCTACACCATTGGAGATAATCGTGGAACTCACTCCCTAAAAGCACTGTGGGTGT
>JANJGN010002688.1:0-57500 GCA_026770705.1 Isurus oxyrinchus
TTGTAATATTCCAAAATCTTCTGATGACACAAAACTAGGTGGGAAAACAAAAACAGAATTACCTGGAAAAACTCAGCAGGTCTGGTAGCATCAGCGGAGAAGAAAAGAGTTGACGTTTCAAGTCCTCATGACCCTTCAACAGAACTGATTTTTCTTTACAAGGAGTAGGGTGAAATATAAGCTGGTTTAAGGTGTGGGAGTGGGGGTGGGGGGGGGGGGGCGTTGGGTGGGGGGAGAGAAGTGGGGGGGTGCGGGGTGGTGTGGTTGTAGAGACAGTGATAGGAGCAGATAATCAAAAGATGTCACAGACAAAAGAACAAAAGAACACAGAGGTGTTGAAGTTGGTGATATTATCTAAACAAATGTGCTAATTAAGAATGGATGGTAGGGCATTCAAGGTACAGCTCTATTGGGGGTGGGGTGGAAAGGCTAGCAGGGCATAAAAGGTTTAAAAATAATGGAAATAGGTGGGAAAAGAAAAATCTATGTAAATTATTGGAAAAAAACAAAAGGAAGGGGGAAGAAACAGAAAGGGGGTGGGGATGGAGGAGGGAGTTCAAGATCTAAAGTTGTTGAATTCAATATTCAGACCGGAAGGCTGTAAAGTGCCTAGTCGGAAGATGAGGTGCTGTTCCTCCAGTTTGCGTTGGGCTTCACTGGAACAATGCAGCAAGCCAAGGACAGACATGTGGGCAAGAGAGCAGGGTGGAGTGTTAAAATGGCAAGCGACAGGGAGGTTTGGGTCATTCTTGCGGACAGACCGCAGGTGTTCTGCAAAGCGGTCGCCCAGTTTACGTTTGGTCTCTCCAATGTAGAGGAGACCACATTGGGAGCAACGAATGCAGTAGACTAAGTTGGGGGAAATGCAAGTGAAATGCTGCTTCACTTGAAAGGAGTGTTTGGGCCCTTGGATGGTGAGGAGAGAGGAAGAGAAGGGGCAGGTGTTGCATCTTTTGCGTGGGCATGGGGAGGTGCCATAGGTGAGGGTTGAGGAGTAGGGGGTGATGGAGGAGTGGACCAGGGTGTCCCGGAGGGAATGATCCCTATGGAATCCCACCAGGGTGGGGTGAAGGGAAGATGTGTTTGGTGGTGGCATCATGCTGGAGTTGGCGGAAATGGCAGAGGATGATCCTTTGAATGCGGAGGCTGGTGGGGTGATAAGTGAGGACAAGGGGGACCCTATCATGTTTCTGGGAGGGAGGAGAAGGCGTGAGGGCGGATGCGCGGGAGATGGGCCGGACATGGTTGTGGGCCCTGTCAACAACCGTGGGTGGAAAAGCTCGGTTAAGGAAAAAGGAAGACATGTCAGAGGAACTGTTTTTGAAGGTAGCATCATCAGAACAGATGTAACGGAGGCGAAGGAACTGAGATTGGGATGGAGTCCTTACAGGAAGCGGGGTGTGAGGAGCTGCGGGAGTCGGTAGGCTTGTAATGGATATTGGTGGACAGTCTATCACCAGAGATTGAGACAGAGAGGTCAAGGAAGGGAAGGGAAGTGTCAGAGATGGACCATGTGAAAATGATGGAGGGGTGGAGTTTGGAAGTAAAATTAATAAATTTTTCCAAGTCCCGACGAGAGCATGAAGCAGCACCGAAGTAATCATCGATGTACTGGAGAAAGAGTTGTGGAAGGGGGCCAGAGTAGGACTGGAACAAGGAATATTCCACATACCCCATAAAGAGACAGGCATAGCTGGGGCCCATGTGGGTACCCATAGCCTAACCTTTTATTTGGAGGAAGTGAGAGGAGTTGAAGGAGAAATTGTTCAGTGTGTGAATAAGTTCAGCCAGACGGAGGAGACTAGTGGTGGATGGGGATTGTTTGGGCCTCTGTTCGAGGAAGAAGCTAAGGGCCCTCAGACCATCCTGGTGGGGAATGGAGGTGTAGAGGGATTGGATGTCCATGGTGAAGAGGAAGCGGTTGGGGCCAGGGAACTGGAAATTGTTGATGTGACGTAAGGTGTCAGAGGAAACACAGATGTAGGTGGGAAGGGACTGGACAAGGGGAGAGAGAAGGGAGTCAAGATAACGAGAAATGAGTTCCATGGGGCAGGAGCAAGCTGACATGATCGGTCTACTGGGACAGTTCTGTTTGTGGATTTTGGGTAGGAAGTAGAAGCGGGCCATCCAAGGTTGGGCGACTATCAGGTTGGAAGCTGTGGGAGGAAGATCCCAAGAGGGAATGAGGTCAGTGACAGTCCTGGAAACAATGGCTTGATGTTCAGTGGTGGGGTCATGGTCCAGGAAGAGGTAGGAGGAAGTGTCTGCAGGTTGACGCTCAGTCTCCGCGAGGTAGAGGTCAGTGCGCCAGACAATAACAGCACCACCCTTGTTAGCGGGTTTGATGACAACGTTGGGATTGGACCTGAGAGAATGGAGTGCAGTAAGTTCAGAGAGAGACAGATTAGAATGGGTGAGAGGAGCAGAGAAATTGAGACGACTAATGTCGCGCCGACAGTTCTCAATGAAAAGATCAAGAGAAGGTAAGAATCCAGAGGGGAGGGGTCCAGGTGGAGGGAGAATATTGGAGATGGGTAAAAGGATCCGTTGAACTGGGAGAGGACTCCTGCCCAAAGAAGTGAGCCCGGAGACGAAGACGGCGGAAGAAGAGTACAGCATCATGCCGAGCCCGAAATTCATTGAGATGAGGGCATAAGGGTATGAAACTAAGTCCTTTGCTGAGCACTGAACATTCAGCGTCAGAGAGGGTAAGGTCAGGGGGGTATAGTGAATACACGGCTGGGGCTGGGATTGGAAGATGGGGTGGGGACGGAGGGACAGGCAGGGGTGGAGGGTCCTAGATGGGTGTTGGTGTCGATGAGTTGTTGGATCTTGCGTTCCTTAGCACTTGAGAGAAAGAGAAAAAGTTTCTTGTTGAGGCATCGGATGAGACGAAGAATAAAATGAAACTGGGGGCACGCACAGCTTTGAAAAAGAGTGCGGCGGTGCTGCTGGAGGGAGAGGTCGAGTGTGTTCAAATGGCGGCGCATGGCACTGAGTGTGGATCTCAGAATGTGACAGGAACAGCAGTCCGAGAAACGTTTTATGTCTCGGACATACCTGTAATCCTGGGTGGGTTCGAAACAAGAGGGATGGAATTTCAGTTGAAATCCACATGAGGTAGGTCAGAGACGGAGACAGTCACTGAGAAAGGAGATATGGCTGTGAAAGTGGGTTTTAGTAAACACCTTGTCAAACACCAGGAGAGAAATGGAAAGCAATGAAGGTGAACAAGGCAAATGAGAGATACAGAAATCTTGTCACAGAGAGGAACAAAACTTCTTCAAGGTAGGCATTCCTTGAAGAGGAGTGCCAGTCAATTAAACAAAGAGATAAAAACAAAAAACTGCGGATGCTGGAAATCCAAAACAAAACAGAATTACCTGGAAAAACTCAGCAGGTCTGGCAGCATTGGTGGAGAAGAAAAGAGTTGATGTTTCGAGTCCTCATGACCCTTCAACAGAAACTGAGTGAATCTAAGGAGAGGGGTGAAATATAAGCTGGTTTAAGGTGGGGGGTGGGGTGGTTGGGTGGGGGGAGAGAAGGTTGGGGGGTGGTGGTGTGGTTGTAGGGACAAGCAAGCAGTGATAGGAGAAGATAATCAAAAGATGTCACAGACAAAAGAACATAGAGGTGTTGAAGGTGGTGATATTATCTAAATGAATGTGCTAATTAAGAATGGATGGTAGGGCACTCAAAGTACAGCTCTAGTCGGAGTGGGATGGAAAGGTTAGCAGGGCATAAAAGATTTAAAAAATAATGGAAATAGATGGGAAAAGAAAAATCTATATAAATTATTGGAAAAAAACAAAAGGAAGGGGGAAGAAACAGAAAGGGGGTGGGGATAGAGGAGGGAGTTCAAGATCTAAAGTTGTTGAATTCAATATTCCGTCTGGAAGGCTGTAAAGTGCCTAGTCGGAAGATGAGGTGCTGTTCCTCCAGTTTGCGTTGGGCTTCACTGGAACAATGCAGCAAGCCAAGGACAGACATGTGGGCAAGAGGAGCAGGGTGGAGTGTTTAAAATGGCAAGCGACAGGGAGGTTTGGGTCATTCTTGTGGACCAACCGCAGGTGTTCTGCAAAGTGGTCGCCCAGTTTACGTTTGGTCTCTCCAATGTAGAGGAGACCAATGCTGCTTCACTTGAAAGGAGTGTTTGGGCCCTTGGATGGTAAGGAGAGAGGAAGTGAAGGGGCAGGTGTTGCATCTTTTGCGTGGGCATGGGGAGGTGCCATAGGTGAGGGTTGAGAAGTAACACTGACACTGCAACAGTGCAGCACTCCCTCAACACTGACACTGCAACAGTGCAGCACTCCCTCAACACTGACACTGCAACAGTGCAGCACTCCCTCAACACTGACACTGCAACAGTGCAGCACTCCCTCAACACTGACACTGCAACAGTGCAGCACACCCTCAACACTGGCACTGCAACAGTGCAGCACTCCCTCAACACTGGCACTGCAACAGTGCAGCACTCCCTCAACACTGACACTGCAACAGTGCAGCACTCCCTCAACACTGGCACTGCAACAGTGCAGCACTCCCTCAACACTGACACTGCAACAGTGCAGCACTCCCTCAACACTGGCACTGCAACAGTGCAGCACTCCCTCAACACTGACACTGCAACAGTGCAGCACTCCCTCAACACTGACACTGCAACAGTGCAGCACTCCCCTCAACACTGGCACTGCAACAGTGCAGCACTCCCTCAACACTGGCACTGCAACAGTGCAGCACTCCTCAACACTGACACTGCAACAGTGGAGCACTCCCTCAACACTGACACTGCAACAGTGCAGCACTCCCTCAACACTGGCACTGCAACAGTGCAGCACTCCCTCAACACTGGACACTGCAACAGTGCAGCACTCCCTCAACACTGGCACTGCAACAGTGCAGCACTCCCTCAACACTGACACTGCAACAGTGCAGCACTCCCTCAACACTGACACTGCAACAGTGCAGCACTCCCTCAACACTGACACTGCAACAGTGCAGCACTCCCTCAACACTGGCACTGCAACAGTGCAGCACTCCCTCAACACTGACACTGCAACAGTGCAGCACTCCCTCAACACTGGACACTGCAACAGTGCAGCACTCCCTCAACACTGACACTGCAACAGTGCAGCACTCCCTCAACACTGACACTGCAACAGTGCAGCACTCCCTCAACACTGACACTGCAACAGTGCAGCACTCCCTCAACACTGACACTGCAACAGTGCAGCACTCCCTCAACACTGACACTGCAACAGTGCAGCACTCCCCTCAACACTGGCACTGCAACAGTGCAGCACTCCCTCAACACTGACACTGCAACAGTGCAGCACTCCCTCAACACTGAAACTGCAACAGTGCAGCACTCCCTCAACACTGACACTGCAACAGTGCAGCACTCCCTCAACACTGGCACTGCAACAGTGCAGCACTCCCTCAACACTGACACTGCAACAGTGCAGCACTCCCTCAACACTGGCACTGCAACAGTGCAGCTCTCCCTCAACACTGACACTGCAACAGTGCAGCACTCCCTCAACACTGACACTGCAACAGTGCAGCACTCCCTCAACACTGGCACAGCAACAGTGCAGCACTCCCTCAACACTGGCACTGCAACAGTGCAGCACTCCCTCAACACTGACACTGCAACAGTGCAGCACTCCCTCAACACTGACACTGCAACAGTGCAGCACTCCCTCAACACTGACACTGCAACAGTGCAGCACTCCCTCAACACTGGCACTGCAACAGTGCAGCACTCCCTCAACACTGACACTGCAACAGTGCAGCACTCCCTCAACACTGACACTGCAACAGTGCAGCACTCCCTCAACACTGACACTGCAACAGTGCAGCACTCCCTCAACACTGACACTGCAACAGTGCAGCACTCCCTCAACACTGACACTGCAACAGTGCAGCACTCCCTCAACACTGACACTGCAACAGTGCAGCACTCCCTCAACACTGGCACTGCAACAGTGCAGCACTCCCTCAACACTGACACTGCAACAGTGCAGCACTCCCTCAACACTGGCACTGCAACAGTGCAGCACTCCCTCAACACTGACACTGCAACAGTGCAGCACTCCCTCAACACTGAAACTGCAACAGTGCAGCACTCCCTCAACACTGGCACTGCAACAGTGCAGCACTCCCTCAACACTGAAACTGCAACAGTGCAGCACTCCCTCAACACTGAAACTGCAACAGTGCAGCACTCCCTCAACACTCACACAGCAACAGTGCAGCACTCCCTCAACACTGAAACTGCAACAGTGCAGCACTCCCTCAACACTGAAACTGCAACAGTGCAGCACTCCCTCAACACTGAAACTGCAACAGTGCAGCACTCCCTCAACACTGACACTGCAACAGTGCAGCACTCCCTCAACACTGAAACTGCAACAGTGCAGCACTCCCTCAACACTGACACTGCAACAGTGCAGCACTCCCTCAACACTGAAACTGCAACAGTGTAGCACTCCCTCAACACTGGCACTGCAACAGTGCAGCACTCCCTCAACACTGAAACTGCAACAGTGCAGCACTCCCTCAACACTGGCACTGCCAACAGTGCAGCACTCCCTCAACACTGAAACTGCAACAGTGCAGCACTCCCTCAACACTCACACTGCAACAGTGCAGCACTCCCTCAACACTGAAACTGCAACAGTGCAGCACTCCCTCAACACTGAAACTGCAACAGTGCAGCACTCCCTCAACACTGACACTGCAACAGTGCAGCACTCCCTCAACACTGAAACTGCAACAGTGCAGCACTCCCTCAACACTGACACTGCAACAGTGCAGCACTCCCTCAACACTGAAACTGCAACAGTGCAGCACTCCCTCAACACTGAAACTGCAACAGTGCAGCACTCCCTCAACACTGAAACTGCAACAGTGCAGCACTCCCTCAACACTGAAACTGCAACAGTGCAGAACTCCCTCAACACGGACACTGCAACACTGCAGCACTCCCTCAACACTGACACTGCAACAGTGCAGCACTCCCTCAACAATGACACTGCAACAGTGCAGCACTCCCTCAACACTGACACTGCAACAGTGCAGCACTCCCTCAACACTGACACTGCAACAGTGCAGCACTCCCTCAACACTGACACTGCAACAGTGCAGCACTCCCTCAACACTCACACTGCAACAGTGCAGCACTCCCTCAACACTGACACTGCAACAGTGCAGCACACCCTCAACACTGGCACTGCAACAGTGCAGCACTCCCTCAACACTGGCACTGCAACAGTGCAGCACTCCCTCAACACTGACATTGCAACAGTGCAGCACTCCCTCAACACTGACACTGCAACAGTGCAGCAGTCCCTCAACACTGGCACTGCAACAGTGCAGCACTCCCTCAACACTGGCACTGCAACAGTGCAGCACTCCCTCAACACTGACACTGCAACAGTGCAGAACTCCCTCAACACTGACACTGCAACAGTGCAGCACTCCCTCAACACTGGCACTGCAACAGTGCAGCACTCCCTCAACACTGACACTGCAACAGTGCAGCACTCCCTCAACACTGGCACTGCAACAGTGCAGCACTCCCTCAACACTGACACTGCAACAGTGCAGCACTCCCTCAACACTGGCACTGCAACAGTGCAGCACTCCCTCAACACTGACACTGCAACAGTGCAGCACTCCCTCAACACTGACACTGCAACAGTGCAGCACTCCCTCAACACTGACACTGCAATAGTGCAGTTTTCCCTCAACACTGACACTGCAACAGTGCAGCACACCCTCAACACTGACACTGCAACAGTGCAGTTCTCCCTCAACACTGACACTGCAACAGTGCAGCACACCCTCAACACTGACACTGCAACAGTGCAGCACTCCCTCAAAATTGACACTGCAACAGTGCAGCACTCCCTCAACACTGGCACTGCAACAGTGCAGCACTCCCTCAAAACTGACACTGCAACAGTGCAGCACTCCCTCAACACTGACACTGCAACAGTGCAGCACTCCCTCAAAACTGGCACTGCAACAGTGCAGTACTCCTTCAACACTGACACTGCAACAGTGCAGCACTCCCTCAACACTGACATTGCAAAAGTGCAGCACACCCTCAACACTGACACTGCAACAGTCCAGCACTCCCTCAGTACTGACCCTAGGACAGTGCAGCACTCTCTCAGTACTGACCCTAGGACAGTGAAGCACTCTCTCAGTACTGACCCTAGGACAGTGCAGCACTCCCTCAGTACTGACCCTACAACAGTACAGCACTCGCTCAGTACTGAACCCCCAACAGTGCAGCACTCCCTCAGTTCTGACACCACAACAGCGCAGCACTCCCTCAGTACTGACTCCCCAACAGTGCTGCAATCTCTCAGTACTGACCCTCTGACAGTGCAGCAATACCTCTGTACTGACCATCCGACAGTGCTACACTCTCTCAGTACTGACCATCTAACAGTGCAGCACTCACACAGCACTGACACTCCGACAGTGCAGCACTCCCTCAGTACTGACCCACCGACAGTGCAGCACTCCCTCAGTACTGACCCCCTGACAGTGCAGCACTCCCTCAGTACTGACCCTCCGAGAGTGCAGCACTCCCTCATTACTGACCCTCTGACAGTGCAGCACGCCCTCAGTACTGACACTCCGACAGTGCAGCACTCCCTCAGTACTGACATTCCGACAGTGCAGCACTCCCTCAGCACTGACCCTCCGAGAGTGCAGCACTCCCTCAGTACTGACCCTCTGACAGTGCAGCACTCCCTCAGTACTGACACTACGACAGCGCAGCACTCCCTCAGTACTGAGCCTCAAGCAGTGCAGCACTTCCTCAGTACTGACCCTTCGACAGTGCAGCACTACCTCAGTTCTGACCCTCCAACAGTGCAGCACTCCCTCAGTACTGACCGTCAGACAGTGCAGCACTCCCTCAGTACTGACCCTCCATCAGTGCAGCAATCCCTCAGTACTTACCCTCCGAAAGTGCAGCACTCCCTCAGTACTGAACCTCTGACAGTGCAGCACTCCCTCAGTACTGACCCTCTGACAGTGCAGCACTCCCTCAGTACTGACCCTCTGACAGTGCAGCACTCCCACAGTACTGACCCTCCGACAGTGCAACACTTCCTCAGTACTGACCCTCCAACAGTGCAGCAATCTCTCAGTACTGACCCTCCGACAGTGCAGCACTCCCTCAGTACTGACCCTCCGACAGTGCAGCACTCCCTCAGTACTGACCGTCGGACAGTGCAGCATTCCCTCAGTACTGACCCTCAAACATTGCTGCAATCTCTCAGTACTGACCCTCCGACACTGTAGCACTATCTCGGTACTGACCATCCAACAGTGCAGCACTCCCTCAGTACCCACCCTCTGACAGTGCAGCACTCCCTCAGTACTGACACACCGATAGTGGAGCACTCCCTCAGTACTCATCCTCCGACAGTGCAGCACTCCCTCAGTACTGACCCTCCGACAGTGCAACGCACCCTCAATACTGACCGTCCGACAGTGCAGCACTCACTCAGTACTGACACTCTTAAAGTGCAGCAATCCCTCAGCGCTGACCCTCCGACAGTGCCGTACTCCCTCAGTACTAACACTCTTACATGCTGCACTCCCTCATATCTGAACCTCTGACAATGCAGCACTCCCTCAGTACTGACCGTTCGACAGTGCAGCACTCCCTCAGTGCAGACCCTCCGACCGTGCAGCACTCCCACAGCACTGACCGCCCAACAGTGCAGCACTCTCAAATTACTGACCCTCTGACAGTGCAGCACTACCTCAGTACTGACCCTCTGACAGTGCAGCACTACCTCAGTACTGACCCTCCGACACTGCAGCACTCCCTCAGTACTGACACTCTGACAGTGCAGCACTACCTCAGTACTGACCCTCCGACAGTGCAGCACTCTCTCAGTACTGACCCTCCGACAGTGCAGCACTCCCTCAGTACTGACCCTCCGACAGTGCTGCACTCCCTCAGTACTGACCCTCCGACAGTCCATCATTCCCTCAGTACTGACTCTATGACAGTGCAGCACTCCCTCAGTAATGACCCTCCGACAGTGCAGCACTCCCTCAGTACTGACATCCAAACAGTGCAGCGCTCCCTCAGCACTGAGCCTCCGACAGTGCGGCACTCCCTCAGTACTGACCCTCCGACAGTCCTGCACTCCCTCAGTACTGACCCTCCGACAGTGCTACGCTCCCTCAGTACTGACATCCCGACAGTGCAGCACTCACTTCAGTAGTGACCCGCCGACAGTGCAGCGCTCCCTCAGCACTGATCCTTCAACAGTGCAGCACTCCCTCAGCACTGACCCTCTGACAGTGCAGCACTCCCTCAGTACTGACCCTCCGAAGGTTCAGCACTCCCTCAGTTCTGACCCTCTAACAGTGCAGCACTCCCTCAGTACTGACCCTCTGACATTGCAGCGCTCCCTCAGTACTGACGTTCTGACAGTGCAGCACTCCCTCAGTACTGACCCTCTGACAGTGCAGCACTCCCTCAGTACTGACCCTCTGACAGTGCAGCGCTCCCTCAGTACTGACCCTCTAACAGTGCAGCACTCCCTCAGTTCTGAAATTCCGACAGTGCAGCATTCCGTCAGTCCTGACCCTCCGAAAGTGCAGCACTCCCTCAGTCCTGACCCTCCGACAGTGCAGCAATCCCTCAGTACTGACCCTCCGACAGTGCAGCACTCCCTCAGTAGTGACCGTCCGACAGTGCAGCACTCCCTCAGTACTGACCGTCCGACAGTGCAGCACTCCCTCAGTACTGACCCTCCGACAGTGCAGCACTCTCTCAGTACTGACCCTCCGACAGTGCAGCACTCCCTCAGTACTGACCGTCCGACGGTGCAGCAATCCCTCAGTACTTACCCTCTTAAAGTGCAGCAATCCCTCAGCACTGACCCTCCGACAGTGCCGCACTCCCTCAGTACTAACACTCTTACAGTGCAGCACTCCCTCATATCTGAACCTCTGACAATGCAGCACTCCCTCAGTCCTGACCGTTCGACAGTGCAGCATTCCCTCAGTGCAGACCCTCCGACCATGCAGCACTCCCACAGCACTGACGGTCCAACAGGGCAGCACTCTCAAATTACTGACCCTCTGACAGTGCAGAACTACCTCAGTACTGACCCTCTGACAGTGCAGCACTCCCTCAGTACTGACCCTCCGACAGTGCTGCACACCCTCAGCACTGACCCTCTGACAGTGCTGCACTCCCTCAGAACTGACCCTCTGACAGTGCTGCATTCCCTCAGTTATAATCTTCCTAAGAGCAGCACTCCATCCGTACTGACCCTCTGACAGTGCAGTACTCCCTCAGTACTGACACTCCGACAGTGCAGCACTCCCTCAGTACTGACCCTCTGACAGTGCAGCGCTCCCTCAGCACTGACCCTGCGACAGTGCAGCACTCCCTCAGTACTGACTCTCTGACAGTGCAGCACTCCCTCAGTACTGACCCTCCGACAGTGCAGCACTCCCTCAGTACTGACCCTGTGACAGTGCACCAATCCCTCAGTACTGACCCTCCGACAGTGCAGCACACCCTCTGTACTGACCCTCTGACAGTGCGGCACTCCCTCAGTACTGACCCTCTGACAGTGCATCACTCCCTCAGTGCTGACCCTCTGACAGTGCAGCACTCCCTCAGTACTTACCCTCCGACAGTGCAGCACTCCCTCAGTACTGACCCTCTGACAGTGCGGCACTTCCTCAGTACTGACCCTCTGACAGTGCTGTACTCCTTCAGTAATGTCCCTCCGACAGTGCAACGATCCCTCAGTACTGACATCCTGACATTGCAGCACTCCCTTCAGTACTGACCCGCCAATAGGGCAGCACTCCCTCAGTACTGACCCTCCGACAGTGCAGCACTCCCTCAGTACTGACCCTCCGACAGTGCAGCACTCCCTCAGTACTGACCCTCCGACAGTTCAGCACTCCCTCAATACTGACAATCCGACAGTGCAGCACACCCTCAATACTGACCCTCCGAATGTGCAGCACTCCCTCAGTACTGACCCTCAGACAGTGCACCCCTCCCTCAGTACTGACCCTCCGACAGTGCAGCACTCCCTCAGCAGCGACACTCTGACAGTGCAGCACTCCATCAGTACTGACCCTCAAACTGTGCTTCAGTCCCTTAGCATTGACCCTCCGACAGTGCAGCTCTCCCTCAGCACTGACCCTCTGACAGTGGAGCACTCCCTCAGCACTGACCCTCTGACAGTGCAGGACTCCCTCAGTGCTGACCCTCCGACAGTGCAGCACTCCCTCAGTACTGACCCTCCGACAGTGCAGCAATCCCTCAGTACTGACCTTCTGACAGTGCAGCACTCCCTCAGTACTGACCCTCTGACTGTGCAGCGCTCCCTCAGCACTGACCCTTCAAAAGTGGAACACGCCCTAAGTACTCACCCACTGACATTGCACTACTCCTACAGTACTGATACTCTGACATTGCAGCTCTCCCTCAGTACTGACCGTCCGACAGTGCAGCACTCCCTCATTACTGACCCTCTGACAGTGCAGCACTCCCTCAGTACCTACCCTCCAACAGTGCAGCACTCCCTCAGTACCTACCCTCCGACAGTGCAGCATTCACTCATTACTGACCGTTCAACAATGCAGCACTCCCACAGTACTGACCCTCCGTCGGTGCAGCACTCCCTCAGCACTGACTCTCCGACAGTGCAGCACTCCCTCAGCAGTGACGCTCTGAAAGTGCAGCACTCCCTCAGTACTCACCCTCTGACATTGCGGCACTCCCTCAGTACTGACCCTCTGACAGTGCAGCAATCACTCAGTACTGACCCTCTGACAGTGCAGTACTCCCTCAGTACTGACCCTCCGACAGTGCAGCACTCCTTCAGTACTGACCCTCCGACAGTGCAGCACTCCATCAGTACTGACACTCCGAAAGTGCAGCACTCCCTCAGTACTCACCCTCTGACATTGCAGTACTCCTACAGTACTGACCCTCCGACAGTGCAGCACTCCCTCAGTACTGATCCTCTGACAGTGCAGCACTCCCTCAGTACTGACCCTCTGAAAGTGCAGCACTCCCCCAGCATTGACACTCCGAAAGTGCAGCACTCCCTCAGTACTGACCCTCCGACAGTGCAGCTCTCCCTCAGTACTGACCGTCCGACAGTGCAGCACTCCCTCATTACTGACCCTCTGACAGTGCAGCACTCCCTCAGTACCTACCCTCCGACAGTGCAGCAATCCCTCAGTACTGACCGTTCAACAGTGCAGCACTCCCACAGTACTGACCCTCCGTCGGTGCAGCACTCCCTCAGCACTGACACTCCGACAGTGCAGCACTCCCTCAGCAGTGACGCTCTGACAGTGCAGCATTCCCTCAGTACTAACCCTCTGACATTGCGGCACTCCCTCAGTACTGACCCTCTTACAGTGCAGCACTCCCTCAGTACTGACCCTCTGACAGTGCAGTACTCCGTCAGTACTGACACTCCGACAGTGCAGCACTCCGTCAGCAGTGACGCTCTGACAGTGCAGCACTCCCTCAGTACTGACCTTCTGACAGTGCAGCACTCCCTCAGTACTGACCCCGTGTCAACGCAGCACTCCCTCAGTACTGACCCTTCGACACTGCAGCACTCCCTCAGTACTGACCCTCTGACAGTGCAGCACTCCCTCAGTACTGACACTCCGACAGTGCAGCACTCCCTCAGTACTGACCCTCTGACAGTGCATTACTCCCTCAGTACTGACCCTCTGACAGTGCAGCAGTCCCTCAGTACTGACCCTCCGACAGTGCAGCACTCTTCCAGGACTGACCATCCAACAGTGCAGCACTCCCCCAGTACTGACCCTCCGACTGTGCAGCGTGACCTCAGTACCGACCCTCTGACTGTGCAGCACTCCCAGTCTTGACTCTCCGACAGTGCAGCACTCCCTCAGTACTAACCCTCTGGCAGTGCAGCACTCCCTCAGTACTGACCCTCCGACAGTGCAGCAAACCTCAGTACTGACCCTCTAACAGTGCAGCACTCCCTCAGTACTGATCCTCCGACAGTGCAGCAAACCTCAGTACTGAACCTCACATAGTGCAACACTCCCTCAGTACTATCCCTCCATGAGACAGCACTCCCTCCGTACTGACCCTCCGACAGTGCAGCACTCCCTAAGTAATGACCGTCTGAAAGTGCAGCACTCCCCCAGCACTGAAACTCCGACAGTGCAGCACTCCCTCAGTACTGACCCTCCGACAGTGCTGCACTCCCTCAATACTGACCTTCCGACAGTACAGCACTCCCTCAGTACTCACCCTCTGACAATGCAGCACTCCCTCAGCACTGACCCTTCAAAAGTGGAACACGCCCTCAGTACTCACCCACTGACATTGCACGACTCCTACAGTACTGATACTCTGACAGTGCAGCACTCCCACAGTACTGACCCTCTGAAAGTGCAGCACTCCCCCAGCACTGACACTCCGAAAGTGCTGCACTCCCTCAGTACTGACCCTCCGACAGTGCAGCTCTCCCTCAGTACTGACCGTCCGACAGTGCAGCACTCCCTCATTACTGACCCTCTGACAGTGCAGCACTCCCTCAGTACCTACCCTCCGACAGTGCAGCACTCCCTCAGTACTGACCGTTCAACAGTGCAGCACACCCACAGTGCTGACACTCCGTCGGTGCAGCACTCCCTCAGCACTGACTCTCCGACAGTGCAGCACTCCCTCAGCAGTGACGCTCTGACAGTGCAGCACTCCCTCAGTACTCACCCTCTGACATTGCGGCACTCCCTCAGTACTGACCCTCTGACAGTGCAGCACTCCCTCAGTACTGACCCTCTGACAGTGCAGTACTCCCTCAGTACTGACACTCCGACAGTGCAGCACTCCCTCAGCAGTGACGCTCTGACAGTGCAGCACTCCCTCAGTACTGACCCTCTGACAGTGCAGCACTCCCTCAGTACTGACCCCGTGACAACGCAGCACTCCCTCAGTACTGACCCTCTGACAGTGCAGCACTCCCTCAGTACTGACCCCGTGTCAACGCAGCACTCCCTCAGTACTGACCCTTCGACACTGCAGAACTCCCTCAGTACTGACCTTATGAAAGTGCAGCACTCCCTCAGTACTGACCCTTCAAAAGTGGAACACGCCCTCAGTACTCACCGACTGACATTGCAGTACTCCTACAGTACTGTTCCTCTGACATTGCAGCACTGCCTCAGTACTGACCATCCGACACTGCAGCACTCCCTCAGTACTGACCCTCCGACAGTGCAGCACTCCCTCAGTACTGACCCTCTGGAAGTGCAGCATTCCCCAGCACTGACACTCCGACAGTGCAGCACTCCCTCAGTACTGACCCTCCGACAGTGCAGCACTCCCTCAGTACTGACCGTTCAACAGTGCAGCACACCCACAGTACTGACCCTCCGACAGTGCAGCACTCCCTCAGCAGTGACGCTCTGACACTGCAGCACTCCCTCAGTACTGACCCTCTGACAGTGCAGCACTCCCTCAGTACTGACCCTCTGACAGTGCAGCACTCTCTCAGTACTGACACTCCGACAGTGCAGCACTCCCTCAGTACTGACCCTCCGACAGTGCGGCACTCCCTCAGTACTGATCCTCTGACAGTGCATTACTCCCTCAGTACTGACCCTCCGACAGTGCAGCACTCCCTCAGCAGTGACGCTCTGACAGTGCAGCACTCCCGCAGTACTGACCCTCCGACTGTGCAGCACTCCATCAGTACTGACCCTCCGACAGTGCAGCACTCCCTCAGCAGTGACGCTCTGACAGTGCAGCACTCCATCAGTACTGATCCTCCGACAGTGCAGCACTCCATCAGTACTGACCCTCCGACTGTGCGTCAGTCCCTTAGCATTGACCCTCCGACAGTGCAGCACTCCCTCACCACTGACCCTCTGACAGTGGAGCACTCCCTCAGCACTGACCCTCTGACAGTGCAGGACTCCCTCAGTACTGACCCTCCGACAGTGCAGCACTCCCTCAGTACTGACCCTCTGACAGTGCAGCACTCCCTCAGTACTGACCCTCCGACAGTGCAGCACTCCCTCAGTACTGACCCTCCGACAGTGCAGCACTCCCTCATTACTTACCCTCTGACTGTGCAGCACTCTTTCAGTACTGACCCTCCGACAATGCAGCACTCCCTCAGTACTGACCCTCCGACACTGCAGCACTCCCTCAGTACTGACCCTCCGACAGTGCAGCACTCCCTCAGTACTGACCCTCCGACAGTGCAGCACTCCCTCAGTACTGACCCTCTGACAGTGCAGCACACCTCAGTACTGACCCTCCGACAGTGCAGCTATCCCTCAGTACTGACCGTTCGAGAGTGCAGCACTCCCTCATTACTGACCCTCTGACAGTGCAGCACTCCCTCAGTACCTACCCTCCGACAGTGCAGCACACCCTCAATACTGACCGTTCAACAGTGCAGCACTCCCTCAGTACTGACCCTCAGACAGTGCACCACTCCCTCAGTACTGACCCTCCGACAGTGCAGCACTCCGTCAGTACTGACCTCTGACAGTGCAGCACTGCCTCAGTACTGACCCTCCGACAGTGCAGCACTCCCTCAGTACTCACCCACTGACAGCGCAGCACTCCCTCAGTACTTACCCTTTAAAAGTGGAACACGCCCTCAGTACTCACCAACTGACATTGCAGTAATCCTACAGTACTGACCCTCTGACAGTGCAGCACACCCTCAGTACTGACCCCGTGTCAACGCAGCACTCCCTCAGTACTGACCCTTCGACACTGCAGAACTCCCTCAGTACTGACCCTCCGACAGTGCAGCACTCCCTCAGTACTGACCGTTCAACAGTGCAGCACTCCCACAGTACTGACCCTCTGACAGTGCAGCACTCCCTCAGCAGTGATGCTCTGACAATGCAGCACTCCCTCAGTACTGACCCTCTGACAGTTCAGCACTCCCTCAGTACTGACCCTCTGACAGTGCAGCACTCCCTCAGTACTGACCCTCTGACAGTGCATTACTCCCTCAGTACTGACCCTCCGACAGTGCAGCACTCCCTCAGCAGTGACGCTCTGACAGTGCAGCACTCCCTCAGTACTGACCCTCCGACAGTGCAGCACTCCATCAGTATTGACCCTCCGACAGTGCAGCCCTCCCTCAGCAGTGACGCTCTGACAGTGCAGCACTCCATCAGTACTGACCCTCCGACAGTGCAGCACTCCATCAGTACTGACCCTCCAACTGTGCGTCAGTCCCTTAGCATTGACCCTCCGACAGTGCAGCACTCCCTCACCACTGACCCTCCGACAGTGGAGCACTCCCTCAGCACTGACCCTCTGACAGTGCAGGACTCCCTCAGTACTGACCCTCCGACAGTGCAGCACTCCCTCAGTACTGACGCTCTGCCAGTGCAGCACTCCCTCAGTACTGACCCTCCGACAGTGCAGCACTCCCTCAGTACTGACCCTCCGACAGTACAGCACTCCCTCAGTACTCACCCTCTGACTGTGCAGCACTCCTTCAGTACTGACCCTCCGACAATGCAGCACTCCCTCAGTACTGACCCTCCGACACTGCAGCACTCCCTCAGTACTGACCCTCCGACAGTGCAGCACTCCCTCAGTACTGACCCTTCAAAAGTGGAACACGCCCTCAGTACTCACCGACTGACATTGCAGTACTCCTACAGTACTGTTCCTCTGACATTGCAGCACTGCCTCAGTACTGACCATCCGACACTGCAGCACTCCCTCAGTACTGACCCTCCGACAGTGCAGCACTCCCTCAGTACTGACCCTCTGGAAGTGCAGCATTCCCCAGCACTGACACTCCGACAGTGCAGCACTCCCTCAGTACTGACCCTCCGACAGTGCAGCACTCCCTCAGTATGACCGTTCAACAGTGCAGCACACCCACAGTACTGACCCTCCGACAGTGCAACACTCCCTCAGCAGTGACGCTCTGACACTGCAGCACTCCCTCAGTACTGACCCTCTGACAGTGCAGCACTCCCTCAGTACTGACCCTCTGACAGTGCAGCACTCCCTCAGTACTGACACTCCGACAGTGCAGCACTCCCTCAGTACTGACCCTCTGACAGTGCATTACTCCCTCAGTACTGACCCTCCGACAGTGCAGCACTCCCTCAGCAGTGACGCTCTGACAGTGCAGCACTCCCGCAGTACTGACCCTCCGACTGTGCAGCACTCCATCAGTACTGACCCTCCGACAGTGCAGCACTCCCTCAGCAGTGACGCTCTGACAGTGCAGCACTCCATCAGTACTGATCCTCCGACAGTGCAGCACTCCATCAGTACTGACCCTCCGACTGTGCGTCAGTCCCTTAGCATTGACCCTCCGACAGTGCAGCACTCCCTCACCACTGACCCTCTGACAGTGGAGCACTCCCTCAGCACTGACCCTCTGACAGTGCAGGACTCCCTCAGTACTGACCCTCCGACAGTGCAGCACTCCCTCAGTACTGACCCTCTGACAGTGCAGCACTCCCTCAGTACTGACCCTCCGACAGTGCAGCACTCCCTCAGTACTGACCCTCCGACAATGCAGCACTCCCTCAGTACTGACCCTCCGACACTGCAGCACTCCCTCAGTACTGACCCTCCGACAGTGCAGCACTCCCTCAGTACTGACCCTCCGACAGTGCAGCACTCCCTCAGCACTGACCCTCTGACAGTGCAGCACACCTCAGTACTGACCCTCCGACAGTGCAGCTATCCCTCAGTACTGACCGTTCGAGAGTGCAGCACTCCCTCATTACTGACCCTCTGACAGTGCAGCACTCCCTCAGTACCTACCCTCCGACAGTGCAGCACACCCTCAATACTGACCGTTCAACAGTGCAGCACTCCCTCAGTACTGACCTCTGACAGTGCAGCACTGCCTCAGTACTGACCCTCCCTCAGTACTCACCCACTGACAGCGCAGCACTCCCTCAGTACTTACCCTTTAAAAGTGGAACACGCCCTCAGTACTCACCAACTGACATTGCAGTAATCCTACAGTACTGACCCTCTGACAGTGCAGCACTCCCACAGCACTGACCCTCCGACAGTGCAGCACTCCCTGAGTACTGACCCTCTGACAGTGCAGCACTCCCACAGCACTGACACTCCGACAGTGCAGCACTCCCTCAGTACTGACCCTCTGACAGTGCAGCACTCCCACAGCACTGACACTCCGACAGTGCAGCACTCCCTCAGTACTCACCCTCTGACAGTGCAGCACTCCCTCAGTACTGACCCTTTAAAAGTGGAACAAGCCCTCAGTACTCAACCACTGACCTTGCAGTACTCCTACAGCACTGACCCTCTGACAGTTCAGCACTCCCACAGCACTGACACTCCGACAGTGCAGCACTCCCTCAGTACTGACCCTCCGACATTGCAGCACACCCTCAGTACTGACCCTCCGACATTGCAGCACTCCCTCAGTACTGACCCTCCGACAGTGCAGTACTCCCTCAGTACTGACCCTCCGACAGTGCAGCACTCCCTCAGTACTGACCCTCTGACAGTGCAGCACTCCCTCAGCAGTGACACTCTGACAGTGCAGCACTCCCTCAGTACTGACCCTCTGACAGTGCAGCACTCCCTCAGTACTGACCCCGTGTCAACGCAGCACTCCCTCAGTACTGACCCTTCGACACTGCAGAACTCCCTCAGTACTGACCTTATGAAAGTGCAGCTCTCCCTCAATACTGACCCTTCAAAAGTGGAACACGCCCTCAGTACTCACCCACTGACATTGCAGTACTCCTACAGTACTGTTCCTCTGACATTGCAGCACTGCCTCAGTACTGACCATCCGACACTGCAGCACTCCCTCAGTACTGACCCTCCGACAGTGCAGCACTCCCTCAGTACTGACCCTCTGGAAGTGCAGCATTCCCCAGCATGACACTCCGACAGTGCAGCACTCCCTCAGTACTGACCCTCCGACAGTGCAGCACTCCCTCAGTACTGACCGTTCAACAGTGCAGCACTCCCACAGTACTGACCCTCCGACAGTGCAGCACTCCCTCAGCAGTGACGCTCTGACACTGCAGCACTCCCTCAGTACTGACCCTCTGACAGTTCAGCACTCCCTCAGTACTGACCCTCTGACAGTGCAGCACTCCCTCAGTACTGACACTCCGACAGTGCAGCACTCCCTCAGTACTGACCCTCTGACAGTGCATTACTCCCTCAGTACTGACCCTCCGACAGTGCAGCACTCCCTCAGCAGTGACGCTCTGACAGTGCAGCACTCCCTCAGTACTGACCCTCCGACAGTGCAGCACTCCATCAGTATTGACCCTCCGACAGTGCAGCCCTCCCTCAGCAGTGACGCTCTGACAGTGCAGCACTCCCTCAGTACTGACCCTCCGACAGTGCAGCACTCCATCAGTACTGACCCTCCGACTGTGTGTCAGTCCCTTAGCATTGACCCTCCGACAGTGCAGCACTCCCTCACCACTGACCCTCTGACAGTGGAGCACTCCCTCAGCACTGACCCTCTGACAGTGCAGGACTCCCTCAGTACTGACCCTCCGACAGTGCAGCACTCCCTCAGTACTGACCCTCTGCCAGTGCAGCACTCCCTCAGTACTGACCCTCCGACAGTGCAGCACTCCCTCAGTACTGACCCTCCGACAGTGCAGCACTCCCTCAGTACTCACCCTCTGACTGTGCAGCACTCCCTCAGTACTGACCCTCCGACAATGCAGCACTCCCTCAGTACTGACCCTCCGACACTGCAGCACTCCCTCAGTACTGACCCTCCGACAGTGCAGCACTCCCTCAGTACTGACCCTCCGACAGTGCAGCACTCCCTCAGTACTGACCCTCTGAAAGTGCAGCACACCTCAGTACTGACCCTCCGACAGTGCAGCACTCCCTCAGTACTGACCCTCTGACAGTGCAGCACACCTCAGTACTGACCCTCCGACAGTGCAGCTATCCCTCAGTACTGACCGTTCGAGAGTGCAGCACTCCCTCATTACTGACCCTCTGACAGTGCAGCACTCCCTCAGTACCTACCCTCCGACAGTGCAGCACACCCTCAATACTGACCGTTCAACAGTGCAGCACTCCCTCAGTACTGACCTCTGACAGTGCAGCACTGCCTCAGTACTGACCCTCCGACAGTGCAGCACTCCCTCAGTACTCACCCACTGACAGCGCAGCACTCCCTCAGTACTTACCCTTTAAAAGTGGAACACGCCCTCAGTACTCACCAACTGACATTGCAGTAATCCTACAGTACTGACCCTCTGACAGTGCAGCACTCCCACAGCACTGACCCTCCGACAGTGCAGCACTCCCTGAGTACTGACCCTCTGACAGTGCAGCACTCCCACAGCACTGACACTCCGACAGTGCAGCACTCCCTCAGTACTGACCCTCTGACAGTGCAGCACTCCCACAGCACTGACACTCCGACAGTGCAGCACTCCCTCAGTACTCACCCTCTGACAGTGCAGCACTCCCTCAGTACTGACCCTTTAAAAGTGGAACAAGCCCTCAGTACTCAACCACTGACCTTGCAGTACTCCTACAGCACTGACCCTCTGACAGTTCAGCACTCCCACAGCACTGACACTCCGACAGTGCAGCACTCCCTCAGTACTGACCCTCCGACATTGCAGCACACCCTCAGTACTGACCCTCCGACATTGCAGCACACCCTCAGTACTGACCCTCCGACAGTGCAGCACTCCCTCAGTACTGACCCTCTGACAGTGCAGCACTCCCTCAGCAGTGACACTCTGACAGTGCAGCACTCCCTCAGTACTGACCCTCTGACAGTGCAGCACTCCCTCAGTACTGACCCCGTGTCAACGCAGCACTCCCTCAGTACTGACCCTTCGACACTGCAGAACTCCCTCAGTACTGACCTTATGAAAGTGCAGCACTCCCTCAATACTGACCCTTCAAAAGTGGAACACGCCCTCAGTACTCACCCACTGACATTGCAGTACTCCTACAGTACTGTTCCTCTGACATTGCAGCACTGCCTCAGTACTGACCATCCGACACTGCAGCACTCCCTCAGTACTGACCCTCCGACTGTGCAGCACTCCCTCAGTACTGACCCTCTGGAAGTGCAGCATTCCCCAGCATGACACTCCGACAGTGCAGCACTCCCTCAGTACTGACCCTCCGACAGTTCAGCACTCCCTCAGTACTGACCGTTCAACAGTGCATTACTCCCACAGTACTGACCCTCCGACAGTGCAGCACTCCCTCAGCAGTGACGCTCTGACACTGCAGCACTCCCTCAGTACTGACCCTCTGACAGTTCAGCACTCCCTCAGTACTGACCCTCTGACAGTGCAGCACTCCCTCAGTACTGACACTCCGACAGTGCAGCACTCCCTCAGTACTGACCCTCTGACAGTGCATTACTCCCTCAGTACTGACCCTCCGACAGTGCAGCACTCCCTCAGCAGTGACGCTCTGACAGTGCAGCACTCCCTCAGTACTGACCCTCCGACAGTGCAGCACTCCATCAGTATTGACCCTCCGACAGTGCAGCCCTCCCTCAGCAGTGACGCTCTGACAGTGCAGCACTCCCTCAGTACTGACCCTCCGACAGTGCAGCACTCCATCAGTACTGACCCTCCGACTGTGTGTCAGTCCCTTAGCATTGACCCTCCGACAGTGCAGCACTCCCTCACCACTGACCCTGTGACAGTGGAGCACTCCCTCAGCACTGACCCTCTGACAGTGCAGGACTCCCTCAGTACTGACCCTCCGACAGTGCAGCACTCCCTCAGTACTGACCCTCTGCCAGTGCAGCACTCCCTCAGTACTGACCCTCCGACAGTGCAGCACTCCCTCAGTACTGACCCTCCGACAGTGCAGCACTCCCTCAGTACTCACCCTCTGACTGTGCAGCACTCCCTCAGTACTGACCCTCCGACAATGCAGCACTCCCTCAGTACTGACCCTCCGACACTGCAGCACTCCCTCAGTACTGACCCTCCGACAGTGCAGCACTCCCTCAGTACTGACCCTCCGACAGTGCAGCACTCCCTCAGTACTGACCCTCTGAAAGTGCAGCACACCTCAGTACTGACCCTCCGACAGTGCAGCTCTCCCTCAGTACTGACCGTTCGAGAGTGCAGCACTCCCTCATTACTGACCCTCTGACAGTGCAGCACTCCCTCAGTACCTACCCTCCGACAGTGCAGCACACCCTCAATACTGACCGTTCAACAGTGCAGCACTCCCTCAGTACTGACCCTCAGACAGTGCACCACTCCCTCAGTACTGACCCTCCGACAGTGCAGCACTCCGTCAGTACTGACCTCTGACAGTGCAGCACTGCCTCAGTACTGACCCTCCGACAGTGCAGCACTCCCTCAGTACTCACCCACTGACAGCACAGCACTCCCTCAGTACTTACCCTTTAAAAGTGGAACACGCCCTCAGTACTCACCAACTGACATTGCAGTAATCCTACAGTACTGACCCTCTGACAGTGCAGCACTCCCACAGCACTGACCCTCCGACAGTGCAGCACTCCCTCAGTACTGACCCTCTGACAGTGCAGCACTCCCACAGCACTGACACTCCGACAGTGCAGCACTCCCTCAGTACTCACCCTCTGACAGTGCAGCACTCCCTCAGTACTGACCCTTTAAAAGTGGAACAAGCCCTCAGTACTCAACCACTGACCTTGCAGTACTCCTACAACACTGACACTCTGACAGTTCAGCACTCCCACAGCACTGACACTCCGAAAGTGCAGCACTCCCTCAGTACTGACCCTCCGACATTGCAGCACACCCTCAGTACTGACCCTCCGACAGTGCAGCACTCCCTCAGTACTGACCCTCTGACAGTGCAGCACTCCCTCAGTGCTGACCCTCTGACAGTGCAGAACTCCCTCAGTACTGACCCTCTGACACTGCAGCACTCCCTCAGTACTGAACCTCTGACAGTGCAGCACTCCCTCAGTACTGACCCTCTGACAGTGCAGCACTCCTTCAGTAATGACCGTTCAACAGTGCAGCACTCCCTCAGTAATTAACCTCCGTCAGTGCAGCACTCCCTCAGTACTGATCCTCTGAAATTGCAGCTCTCCCTCAGTACTGACACTCTGACAGTGTAGCTCCCTCTCAGTACTGACCCTCTGTCAGTGCAGCACTCCTTCAGTTCTGACCCTCCGACAGTGCAGCACTCCCTCAGTACAGACCCTCTGACAGTGCAACACTCCCTCTGTACTGACCCTCCGACACTGCAGCACTCACTCTGTACTGACCCTCCAACAGTGCAGCACTCCCTCAGTACAAAACCTCCGTGAGTGCAGCAATCCCTCAGTACTGACCATCCGACAGTGCAGCACTCCCTCAGTACTCACCCTCTGACAGTGCAGCACTCCCTCAGTACTGACCCTTTAAAAGTGGAACACGCCCTCAGTCCTCACCCACTGACATTGCAGTACTCCTAGAGTACTGACCCTCTGACATTGCAGAACCCCCACAGCACTGACCCTCTGTCAGTGCAGCACTCCCTCAGTACTGAGACTCCGACAATGCAGCACTCCCTCAGTACTGACCCTCTGAGAGTGCAGCACTCCTTCAGTACTGACCATCCGACAGTGCAGCACTCCCTCAGTACTGACCCTCCGACATTGCAGCTATCCCTCTGTACTGACCCTCCGACAGTGCAGAACACCCTCAGTACTGACCCTCCGACAGTGCAGCACTCCCTCAGTACTGACCCTCCGACAGTGCAGCACTCCCTCAGTACTGACCCTCTGATAGTGCAGCACTCCCTCAGTACTGACCCTCCGACAGTGCAGCACTCCCTCCTTACTGAACCTCTGACTTTGCAGCACTCTCTCAGTAATGACCATTCAACAGTGCAGCACTCACTCAGTACTTACCCTCCGTCAGTGCAGCTCTCCCTCAGTACTGACCCTCCGAAATTGCAGTACTGACACTCTGACTGTGCAGCACTCCCAGTCTTGACTCTCTGACAGTGCAGCAGTCCCTCAGTACTGACCCTCCGATAGTGCATCACTCCCTCAGTACTAACCCTCTGCCAGTGTAGCACTCCCTCAGTACTGACCCTCCGACAGTGCAGCACTCCCTCAGTACTGACCGTCTGACAGTGCAGCACTCGCTCAGTACTCACCCTCTGACAGTGCAGCACTCCCTGAGTACTGACCCTCCGACAGTGCAGCACTCCCTCAGTAGTGACCCTCTGACAGTGCAGCACTCCCTCAGTACTGACCCTCTGACAGTGCAGCACTCCCTCAATACTGACCTTCCGACAGTGCAGCACTCCCTCAGTACTGACCCTGTGACAGTACAGCGCTCCCTCAGCACTGACCCCCCGACAGTACAGCGCTCCCTCAGCACTGACCCTCCGACAGTGCAGCACTCCCTCAGTACTCACCCTCTGACTGAGCAGCACTCCCTCAGCACTGACCCTTCAAAAGTGGAACACGCCCTCAGTACTCACCCACTGACATTGCACTACTCCTACAGTACTGATACTCTGACATTGCAGCACTGCCTCAGTACTGACCATCCGACACTGCAGCACTCCCTCAGTACTGACCCTCTGAAAGTGCAGCACTCCCCCAGCACTGACACTCCGAAAGTGCAGCACTCCCTCAGTACTGACCCTCCGACAGTGCAGCTCTCCCTCAGTACTGACCGTTCGAGAGTGCAGCACTCCCTCATTACTGACCCTCTGACAGTGCATCACTCCCTCAGTACCTACCCTCCGTCAGTGCAGCACACCCTCAATACTGACCGTTCAACAGTGCAGCACTCCCTCAGTACTGACCCTCAGACAGTGCACCACTCCCTCAGTACTGACCCTCCGACAGTGCAGCACTCCCTCAGTACTGACCCTCTGACAGTGCAGCACTGCGTCAGTACTGACCCTCCGACAGTGCAGCACTCCCTCAGTACTGACCCTCTGACAGTGCAGCACTCCCTCAGTACTCACCCACTGACAGCGCAGCACTCCCTCAGTACTAACCCTTTAAAAGTGGAACACGCCCTCAGTACTCACCAACTGACATTGCAGTAATCCTACAGCACTGATCCTCTGACAGTGCAGCACTCCCACAACACTGAGCCTCCGACAGTGCAGCACTCCCTCAGTACTGACCCTCTGACAGTGCAGCACTCCCACAGCACTGACACTCCGACAGTGCAGCACTCCCTCAGTACTGACCCTCTGACAGTGCAGCAACCCCTCAGTACTGACCCTCCGACAGTGCAGCCACTCCCTCAGTACTCACCCTCTGACAGTGCAGCACTCCCTCAGTACTGACCCTTTAAAAGTGGAACAAGCCCTCAGTACTCAACCACTGACCTTGCAGTACTCCTACAGCACTGAACCTCTGACATTTCAGCACTCCCACAGCACTGACACTCCGACAGTGCAGCACTCCCTCAGTACTGACCCTCCGACATTGCAGCACACCCTCAGTACTGACCCTCCGACACTGCAGCACTCCCTCAGTACTGACCCTCTGACAGTGCAGCACTCCCTCAGTGCTGACCCTCTGACAGTGCAGAACTCCCTCAGTACTGACCCTCTGACACTGCAGCACTCCCTCTTTACTGACCCTCTGATAGTGCAGCACTCCCTCAGTACTTACCCTCCCTCAGTGCAGCACTCCCTCATTACTGATCCTCCGAAATTGCAGCTCTCCCTCAGTACTGACACTCTGACAGTGTAGCTCCCTCTCAGTACTGACCCTCCGACAGTGCAGCACTCCCTCAGGACTGACCCTCCGACAGTGCAGCACTCCCTCAGTACTGACCCTCTGTCAGTGCAGCACTCCTTCAGTTCTGACCCTCCGACAGTGCAGCACTCCCTCAGTACAGACCCTCTGACAGTGCAACACTCCCTCTGTACTGACCCTCCGACACTGCAGCACTCCCTCTGTACTGACCCTCCAACAGTGCAGCACTCCCTCAGTACAAAACCTCCGACAGTGCAGCACTCCCTCATTACTGACCCTCTGACAGTGCAGCACTCCCTCACGACCTACCCTCCGACAGTGCAGCACTTCCTCATCACTGACCCTCTGACAGTGCGGCACTCCCTCAGTACTGACCCCGTGTCAACGCAGCACTCCCTCATTACTGACCCTCTGACAGTGCAGCACACCCTCATTACTGACCCTCTGACAGTGCAGCACTCCCTCAGTACTGACCCTCTGACAGTGCAGCACACCCTCATTACTGACCCTCTGAAAGTGCAGCACTCCCTCAGTACTGACCCTCTGACAGTGCGGCACTCCCTCAGTACTGACCCCGTGTCAACGCAGCACTCCCTCATTACTGACCCTCTGACAGTGCAGCACATCCTCATTACTGACCCTCTGACAGTGCAGCACATCCTCATTACTGACCCTCTGACAGTGCAGCACTCCCTCAGTACTGACCCTCTGACAGTGCCGCACTCCTTCAGTACTGACCATCCAACAGTGCAGCACTCCCCCAGTACTGACCCTCCGACTGTGCCGCGTGACCTCATTACTGACCCTCTGACAGTGCAGCACTCCCAGTCTTGACTCTCCGACAGTGCAGCACTCCCTCAGTACTAACCCTCTGGCAGTGCAGCACTCCCTCAGTACTGACCCTCCGACAGTGCAGCACTCCCTCAGTACTGACCATCCGACAGTGCAGCAAACCTCAGTACTGACCCTCACATAGTGCAACACTCCCTCAGTACTGACCCTCCAACAGTGCAGCACTCCCTAAGTAATGACCGTCTGACAGTGCAGCACTCCCTCAGTACTGACCATCTGAAAGTGCAGCACTCCTCCAGCACAGACACTCCGACAGTGCAGCACTCCCTCAGTACTGATCCTCTGACAGTGCAGCACTCCCTCAGTACTGACACTCCGACAGTGCAGCACTCCTTCAGTACTGACCCTCCGACAGTGCAGCACTCCCTCTGTACTGACACTCCGACAGTGCAGCACTCCCTCAGTACTCACCCTCTGACATTGCAGTACTCCTACAGTACTGAACCTCTGACATTGCAGCACTGCCTCAGTACTGACCATCCTTCAGTGCAGCACTCCCTCAGTAATGACCCTCTGACAGTGCAGCACTCCCCCAGCACTGACACTCCGACAGTGCAGCACACCCTCAGTAATGATTCTCCGACAGTGCAGCACTCCCTCAGTACTGACCCTCCGACAGTGCAGCACTCCCTCAGTACTGACCATCCGACAGTGCAGCACTCCCTCATTACTGACCCTCCGACAGTGCAGCACTCCCTCAGTACTGACCCTCCGACAGTGCACCATTCCCTCAGTAGTGACCCTCCGACAGTGCAGCACTCCCTCAGTACTGACCCTCCGACAGTGCAGCACTCCCTCAGTACTGACCCTCCGACAGTGCAGCACTCCCTCAGCAGTGATGCTCTGACAGTGCAGCACTCCCTCAGTACTCACCCTCTGACAATGCGGAACTCCCTCAGTAGTGACCCTCTGACAGTGCAGCACTCCCGCAGTACTGACACTCCGACAGTGCAGCACTCCCTCAGTCCTGACCTCTGACAGTGCATTACTCCCTCAGTACTGACCCTCTGACAGTGCAGCACACCCTCAGTACTGACACTCCGACAGTGCAGCACTCCCTCAGTACTGACCCTCTGACAGTGCAGTACTCCCTAAATATTGACCTTCCGACAGTGCAGCACTCCCTCAGTACTGACCATCTGACTGTGCAGCACTCCCTCAGTACTGACCTTCCGACAGTGCAGCACACCCTCAGTACTAACCCTCTGACATTGCAGCACACCCTCAGTACTAACCCTCCGACAGTGCAGCACTCCCTCAGTACTGACCCTCCAACAGTGCAGTTCTCCCTCAGTGCTGATTGTCTGACAGTGCAGCACTCCCTCATTACTGACCCTCTGACAGTGCAGCACTCCCTCTGTACTGACCCTCAGTGCAGCACACCCTCAGTACTAACCCTCTGACATTGCAGCTCACCCTCATTACTAACCCTCTGGCAGTGGAGCATTCCTTTAGTACTGACCCTCCTACAGTCCAGCACTCCCTCAGTACTGACCATCCGACAGTGCAGCACACCCTCAGTACTGACCCTCTGACAGTGCAGCACACCCTCAGTACTGACCCTCTGACAGTGCAGCAGACCCTCAGTACTGACCCTCTGACAGTGCAGCACTCCCTCAGTACTGACCATCCGACAGTGCAGCACTCCCCCAGTACTGACCCTCCGACTGTGCAGCGTGACCTCAGTACTGACCCTCTGACAGTGCAGCTCTCCCTCAGTACTGACCCTCCGAAAGTGCAGCACTCCATCAGTACTGACCCTCTGACAGTGCAGCACTCCCTCAGTACCCACCCTCCGACAGTGCAGCACTCCCTCCGTACTGACCGTTCAACAGTGCAGCACTCCCACAGTACTGACCCTCCGTCGGTGCAGCACTCCCTTAGCACTGACAGTCCGAATGTGCAGCACTCCCTCAGTACTGATCGTCTGACAATGCAGCACTCCCTCAGTAATGACCCTCCGACAGTGCAGCACTCCCTCAGCAGTGACGCTCTGACAGTGCAGCACTCCCTCAGTACTGACCCTCTGACATGCGGCACTCCCTCAGTACTGACCCTCGGACAGTGCAGTACTCCCTCAGTACTGACCCTCCGACAGTGCAGCACTCCCTCAGTACTGACCCTCGGACAGTGCAGTAATCCCTCAGTACTGACCTTCAGACTGTGCAGCACTCCCTCAGCACTGACCCTTCAAAAGTGGAACACGCCCTCAGTACTCACCCACTGACATTGCACTACTCCTACAGTACTGATACTCTGACATTGCAGCACTGCCTCAGTACTGACCCTCCGACACTGCAGCACTCCCTCAGTACTGACCCTCTGAAAGTGCAGCACTCCCCCAGCACTGACACTCCGAAAGTGCAGCACTCCCTCAGTACTGACCATCCGACAGTGCAGCTCTCCCTCAGTATTGACCGTCCGACAGTGCAGCACTCCCTCAGTACTAACCCTCTGACAGTGCAGCACTCCCTCAGTACTGTCCGTTCAACAGTGCAGCACTCCCACAGTACTGACCCTCCGTCAGTGCAGCACTCCCTCAGCACTGACTCTCCGACAGTGCAGCACTCCCTCAGCAGTGACGCTCTGACAGTGCAGCACTCCCTCAGTACTGACCCTCCGACAGTGCAGCACTCCCTCAGTACTGACCCTCTGACAGTGCAGCACTCCCTCAGTACTGACCCGCCGACAGTGCAGCACTCCCTCAGTACTGATCCTCTGACAGTGCAGTACTCCCTCAGTACTGACCCTCTGACAGTGCAGCACTCCCTCAGTACTGACCCTCTGACAGTGCAGTACTCCCTCAGTAGTGACACTCCGACAGTGCAGCACTCCCTCAGCAGTGACGCTCTGACAGTGCATCACTCCCTCAGTACTGACCCTCCGACAGTGCAGCAATCCCCCAGCTCTGACACTCCGACAGTGCAGCACTCCCTCAGTACTGACCCTCCGACAGTGCAGCACTCCCCCAGCACTGGCACTCCGACAGTGCAGCACTCCCTCAGTACTGATCCTCCGACAGAGCAGCACTCCCTCAGTACTGACACTCTGACACTGCAGCACACCCTCAGTACTGACCCTCCGACAGTGCAGTACTCCCTCAGTACTGACCCTCTGACAGTGCAGCACTCCCTCAGTACTGACCCTCTGACAGTGCAGCACTCCCTCAGTACTGACCCTCTGACAGTGCAGCACTCCCTCAGTACTGACCCTCTGACAGTGCAGCACTCCCTCAGTACTGATCCTCCGACAGTGCAGCACTCCCTCAGTTCTGACCCTCTGACAGTGCAGCACTCCCTCAGTACTGACCCTCCGACAGTGCAGCACTCCCTCAGTACTGACCCTCTGACAGAGCAGCACTCCCTCAGTACTGACCCTCTGACAGTGCAGCACTCCCTCAGTACTGACACTCCAACAGTGCAGCACTCCCTCAGTTCTGATCCTCCGACAGTGCAGCAGTCCCTCAGTACTGACACTCCAACAGTGCAGCACTCCCTCAGTACTGATCCTCCGACAATGCAGCAGTCCCTCAGTACTGACACTCCAACAGTGCAGCACTCCCTCAATACTCACCCTCTGACAGTGCAGCACTCCCTCAGTACTCACCCTCTGACAGTGCAGCACTCCCTCAGTACTGACCCTTCAAAAGTGGAACACGCACTCAGTACTCACCCACTGACATTGCAGTACTCCTACAGTACTGATCCTCTGACATTGCAGCACTGCCTCAGTACTGACCATCCGATAATGCAGCACTCCCTCAGTACTGACCCTCTGGATGTGCAGCACTCCCCCAGCACTGACACTCCGACAGTGCAGCACTCCCTCAGTACTGACCCTCTGACCGTGCAGCACTCCCTCAGTACTGACCCTCTGACAGTGCAGCACTCCCTCAGTACTGACCCTCTGACAGTGCAGCACTCCCTCAGTACTGACCCTCCGACAGTGCAGCATTCCCTCAGTTCTGACCCTCTGACAGTGCAGCACTCCCTCAGTACTGACCCTCCGACAGTGCAGCACTCCCTCAGTACTGACCCTCTGACAGTGCAGCACTCCCTCAGTACTGACCCTCTGACAGTGCAGCACTCCCTCAGTACTGACACTCCAACAGTGCAGCACTCCCTCAGTTCTGATCCTCCGACAGTGCAGCAGTCCCTCAGTACTGACACTCCAACAGTGCAACACTCCCTCAGTACTGATCCTCCGACAGTGCAGCAGTCCCTCAGTACTGACACTCCAACAGTGCAGCACTCCCTCAGTACTCACCCTCTGACAGTGCAGCACTCCCTCAGTACTGAAACTCCGACAGTGCAGCACTCCCTCATTACTCACCCTCTGACAATGCAGCACTCCCTCAGTACTGACCATTCAAAAGTGGAACACGCACTCAGTACTCACCCACTGACATTGCAGTACTCCTACAGTACTGATCCTCTGACATTGCAGCACTGGTTCAGTACTGACCCTCCGACAGTGCAGCACTCACTCAGTACTGTCCATTGACACTGCAGCACTCCCTCAGTACTGACCCTCTGGAAGTGCAGCACTCCCCCAGCACTGAAACTCCGACAGTGCAGCACTCCCTCAGTACTAACCCTCTGACAGTGCAGCACTCCCTCAGTACTGACCCTCCGACAGTGCAGCACACCCTCAGTACTGACCCTCTGACAGTGCAGCACACCCTCAGTACTGACCCTCTGACAGTGCAGCACACCCTCAGTACTGACCCTCTGACAGTGCAGCACTCCCTCAGTACTGACCTTCCGACAGTGCAGCACTCCCCCAGTACTGACCCTCCGAAAGTGCAGCGTGACCTCAGTACTGACCCTCTGACAGTGCATCTCTCCCTCAGTACTGAACCTCCGAAGTGCAGCACTCCTCAGTACTGACCCTCTGACAGTGCAGCACTCCCTCAGTACTGACCCTCCGACAGTGCAGCACTCCCTCAGTACTGACCCTCTGACAGTGCAGCACTCGCTCAGTACTGACCCTCCGACAGTGCAGCAATCCCTCAGTACTGACCCTCTGACATTGCAGCACTGCCTCAGTACTGACCATCCTTCAGTGCAGCACTCCCTCAGTACTGACCCTCCGACAGTGCAGCACTCCCTCAGTACTGACCATCCGACAGTGCAGCACTCCCTCATTACTGACCCTCCGACAGTGCAGCACTCCCTCAGTACTGACCATCCGACAGTGCAGCACTCCCTCATTACTGACCCTCCGACAGTGCAGCACCACCTCAGTACTGACCCTCCAACAGTGCACCATTCCCTCAGTACTGACCCTCCGACAGTGCAGCACTCCCTCAGTACTGACCCTCCGACAGTGCAGCACTCCCTCAGTACTGACCCTCCGACAGTGCAGCACTCCCTCAGCAGTGACGCTCTGACAGTGCAGCACTCCCTCAGTACTCACCCTCTGACAATGCGGCACTCCCTCAGTAGTGACCCTCTGACAGTGCAGCACTCCCACAGTACTGACACTCCGACAGTGCAGCACTCCCTCAGTCCTGACCTCTGACAGTGCATTACTCCCTCAGTACTAACCCTCTGACAGTGCGGCACTCCCTCAGTAGTGAACCTCTGACAGTGCAGCACACCCTCAGTACTGACACTCCGACAGTGCAGCACTCCCTCAGTACTGACCCTCTGACAGTGCAGTACTCCCTCAATATTGACCTTCCGACAGTGCAGCACTCCCTCAGTACGGACCATCTGACTGTGCAGCACTCCCTCAGTACTGACCTTCCGACAGTGCAGCACACCCTCAGTACTAACCCTCTGACATTGCAGCGCACCCTCAGTACTAACCCTCTGGCAGTGCAGCACTCCCTCAGTACTGACCCTCCGACAGTGCAGCACTCCCTCAGTACTGACCCTCCAACAGTGCAGTACTCCCTGAGTGCTGACCATCTGACAGTGCAGCACTCCCTCATTACTGACCCTCTGACAGTGCAGCACACCCTCAGTACTAAACCTCCGACATTGCAGTTCACCCTCATTACTAACCCTCTGGCAGTGCAGCACTCCTTTAGTACTGACCCTCCTACAGTCCAGCACTCCCTCAGTACTGACCCTCCGACAGTGCAGCACACCCTCAGTACTGACCCTCTGACAGTGCAGCACACCCTCAGTACTGACCCTCTGACAGTGCAGCAGACCCTCAGTACTGACCCTCTGACAGTGCAGCTCTCCCTCAGTACTGACCCTCCGAAAGTGCAGCACTCCATCAGTACTGACCCTCTGACAGTGAAGCACTCCCTCAGTACCCACCCTCCGACAGTGCAGCACTCCCTCCGTACTGACCGTTCAACAGTGCAGCACTCCCACAGTACTGACCCTCTGACAGTGCAGCACTCCCTTAGCACTGACAGTCCGAATGTGCAGCACTCCCTCAGTACTGATCGTCTGACAATGCAGCACTCCCTCAGTACTGACCCTCCGACAGTGCAGCACTCCCTCAGCAGTGACGTTCTGACAGTGCAGCACTCCCTCAGTACTCACCCTCTGACATGCGGCACTCCCTCAGTACTGACCCTCGGACAGTGCAGTACTCCCTCAGTACTGACCCTCTGACTGTGCAGCACTCCCTCAGCACTGACCCTTCAAAAGTGGAACACGCCCTCAGTACTCACCCACTGACATTGCACTACTCCTACAGTACTGATACTCTGACATTGCAGCACTGCCTCAGTACTGACCCTCCGACACTGCAGCACTCCCTCAGTACTGACCCTTTGAAAGTGCAGCACTCCCCCAGCACTGAAACTCAGAAAGTGCAGCACTCCCTCAGTACTGACCCTCCGACAGTGCAGCTCTCCCTCAGTATTGACCGTCCGACAGTGCAGCACTCCCTCAGTACTAACCCTCTGACAGTGCAGCACTCCCTCAGTACTGTCCGTTCAACAGTGCAGCACTCCCACAGTACTGACCCTCCGTCAGTGCAGCACTCCCTCAGCACTGACTCTCCGACAGTGCAGCACTCCCTCAGTACTGACTCTCCGACAGTGCAGCATTCCCTCAGCAGTGACGCTCTGACAGTGCAGCACTCCCTCAGTACTGACCCTCCGACAGTGCAGCACTCCCTCAGTACTGACCCTCTGACAGTGCAGCACTCCCTCAGTACTGACCCTCCGACAGTGCAGCACTCCCTCAGTACTGACCCTCTGACAGTGCAGTACTCCCTCAGTACTGACCCTCTGACATTGCGGCACTTCCTCACTACTGACCCTCTGACAGTGCAGCACTCCCTCAGTACTGACCCTCTGACAGTGCAGTTCTCCCTCAGTATTGACACTCCGACAGTGCAGCACTCCCTCAGCACTGACGCTCTGACAGTGCAGCACTCCCTCAGTACTGACCCTCCGACTGTGCGTCAGTCCCTTAGCATTGACCCTCCGACAGTGCAGCACTCCCTCAGCACTGACCCTCCGACAGTGCAGCACTCCCCCAGCTCTGACACTCCGACAGTGCAGCACTCTCTCAGTACTGACCCTCCGACAGTGCAGCACTCCCCCAGCACTGGCACTCCGACAGTGCAGCATTCCCTCAGTACTGATCCTCCGACAGAGCAGCACTCCCTCAGTACTGACACTCTGACACTGCAGCACACCCTCAGTACTGACCCTCCGACAGTGCAGCACTCCCTCAGTACTGACCCTCTGACAGTGCAGCACTCCCTCAGTACTGACCCTCTGACAGTGCAGCACTCCCTCAGTACTGACCCTCTGACAGTGCAGCACTCCCTCAGTACTGACCCTCTGAAAGTGCAGCACTCCCTCATTTCTGATCCTCCGACAGTGCAGCACTCCCTCAGTTCTGACCCTCTGACAGTGCAGCACTCCCTCAGTACTGACCCTCCGACAGTGCAGCACTCCCTCAGTACTGACCCTCTGACAGTGCAGCAATCCCTCAGTACTGACCCTCTGATAGTGCAGCAGTCCCTCAGTACTGACACTCCAACAGTGCAGCACTACCTTAGTACTGATCCTCCGACAATGCAGCAGTCCCTCAGTACTGACACTCCAACAGTGCAGCACTCCCTCAGTACTCACCCTCTGACAGTGCAGCACTCCCTCAGTACTCACCCTCTGACAGTGCAGCACTCCCTCAGTACTGACCCTTCAAAAGTTGAACACGCACTCAGTACTCACCTACTGACATTGCAGTACTCCTACAGTACTGATCCTCTGACATTGCAGCACTCCCTCAGTACTGACCCTCCGACAGTGCAGCACTCCCTCAGCAGTGACGCTCTGACAGTGCAGCACTCCCTCAGTACTCACCCTCTGACAATGCGGCACTCCCTCAGTAGTGACCCTCTGACAGTGCAGCACTCCCACAGTACTGACACTCCGACAGTGCAGCACTCCCTCAGTCCTGACCTCTGACAGTGCATTACTCCCTCAGTACTAACCCTCTGACAGTGCGGCACTCCCTCAGTAGTGAACCTCTGACAGTGCAGCACTCCCTCAGTACTGATCCTCTGACAATGCAGCACTCCCTCAGTACTGACCCTCCGACAGTGCAGCACTCCCTCAGTACTGACCATCCGACAGTGCAGCAAACCTCAGTACTGACACTCACATAGTGCAACACTCCCTCAGTACTATCCCTCCATGAGTCAGCACTCCCTCTGTACTGACCCTCCGACAGTGCAGCACTCCCTAAGTAATGACCGTCTGACAGTGCAGCACTCCTTCAGTACTGACCATCTGAAAGTGCAGCACTCCTCCAGCACTGACACTCCGACAGTGCAGCACTCCCTCAGTACTGATCCTCTGACAGTGCAGCCCTCCCTCAGTACTGACACTCCGACAGTGCAGCACTCCTTCTGTACTGACCCTCCGACAGTGCAGCACTCCCTCTGTACTGACACTCCGACAGTGCAGCACTCCATCAGTACTCACCCTCTGCCATTGCAGTACTCCTACAGTACTGACCCTCTGACATTGCAGCACTGCCTCAGTAATGATTCTCCGACAGTGCAGCACTCCCTCAGTACTGACCCTCCGACAGTGCAGCACTCCCTCAGTACTGACCCTCCGACAGTGCAGCACTCCCTCAGTACTGACCATCCGACAGTGCAGCACTCCCTCATTACTGACCCTCCGACAGTGCAGCACTCCCTCATTACTGACCCTCCAACAGTGCAGCACTCCCTCAGTACTGACCCTCCGACAGTGCACCATTCCCTCAGTACTGACCCTCCGACAGTGCAGCACTCCCTCAGTACTCACCCTCTGACAATGCGGCACTCCCTCAGTAGTGACCCTCTGACAGTGCAGCACTCCCACAGTACTGACACTCCGACGGTGCAGCACTCCCTCAGTCCTGACCTCTGACAGTGCATTACTCCCTCAGTACTAACCCTCTGACAGTGCGGCACTCCCTCAGTAGTGAACCTCTGACAGTGCAGCACTCCCTCAGTACTGACCCTCCGACAGTGCAGCACTCCCTCAGTACTGACCATCTGACTGTGCAGCACTCCCTCAGTACTGACCCTCTGACATTGCAGCACACCCTCAGTACTAACCCTCTGGCAGTGCAGCACTCCCTCAGTACTGACCCTCCGACAGTGCAGCACTCCCTCAGTACTGACCCTCTGACAGTGCAGTACTCCCTCAGTACTGACCCTCTGACATTGCGGCACTTCCTCACTACTGACCCTCTGACAGTGCAGCACTCCCTCAGTACTGACCCTCTGACAGTGCAGTACTCCCTCAGTATTGACACTCCGACAGTGCAGCACTCCCTCAGCACTGACGCTCTGACAGTGCAGCACTCCCTCAGTACTGACCCTCCGACTGTGCGTCAGTCCCTTAGCATTGACCCTCCGACAGTGCAGCACTCCCTCAGCACTGACCCTCCGACAGTGCAGCACTCCCCCAGCTCTGACACTCCGACAGTGCAGCACTCTCTCAGTACTGACCCTCCGACAGTGCAGCACTCCCCCAGCACTGGCACTCCGACAGTGCAGCATTCCCTCAGTACTGATCCTCCGACAGAGCAGCACTCCCTCAGTACTGACACTCTGACACTGCAGCACACCCTCAGTACTGACCCTCCGACAGTGCAGCACTCCCTCAGTACTGACCCTCTGACAGTGCAGCACTCCCTCAGTACTGACCCTCTG
This sequence comes from Isurus oxyrinchus, assembly GCA_026770705.1. Taxonomy (NCBI): domain Eukaryota; kingdom Metazoa; phylum Chordata; class Chondrichthyes; order Lamniformes; family Lamnidae; genus Isurus; species Isurus oxyrinchus. Next base: position 37,731 of record JANJGN010002688.1, read on the forward strand.
ACAGTGCAGCACTCCCTCAGTACTGACCCTCTGACAGTGCAGCACTCCCTCAGTACTGACCCTCTGAAAGTGCAGCACTCCCTCATTTCTGATCCTCCGACAGTGCAGCACTCCCTCAGTTCTGACCCTCTGACAGTGCAGCACTCCCTCAGTACTGACCCTCCGACAGTGCAGCACTCCCTCAGTACTGACCCTCTGACAGTGCAGCAATCCCTCAGTACTGACCCTCTGATAGTGCAGCAGTCCCTCAGTACTGACACTCCAACAGTGCAGCACTACCTTAGTACTGATCCTCCGACAATGCAGCAGTCCCTCAGTACTGACACTCCAACAGTGCAGCACTCCCTCAGTACTCACCCTCTGACAGTGCAGCACTCCCTCAGTACTCACCCTCTGACAGTGCAGCACTCCCTCAGTACTGACCCTTCAAAAGTTGAACACGCACTCAGTACTCACCTACTGACATTGCAGTACTCCTACAGTACTGATCCTCTGACATTGCAGCACTCCCTCAGTACTGACCCTCCGACAGTGCAGCACTCCCTCAGCAGTGACGCTCTGACAGTGCAGCACTCCCTCAGTACTCACCCTCTGACAATGCGGCACTCCCTCAGTAGTGACCCTCTGACAGTGCAGCACTCCCACAGTACTGACACTCCGACAGTGCAGCACTCCCTCAGTCCTGACCTCTGACAGTGCATTACTCCCTCAGTACTAACCCTCTGACAGTGCGGCACTCCCTCAGTAGTGAACCTCTGACAGTGCAGCACTCCCTCAGTACTGATCCTCTGACAATGCAGCACTCCCTCAGTACTGACCCTCCGACAGTGCAGCACTCCCTCAGTACTGACCATCCGACAGTGCAGCAAACCTCAGTACTGACACTCACATAGTGCAACACTCCCTCAGTACTATCCCTCCATGAGTCAGCACTCCCTCTGTACTGACCCTCCGACAGTGCAGCACTCCCTAAGTAATGACCGTCTGACAGTGCAGCACTCCTTCAGTACTGACCATCTGAAAGTGCAGCACTCCTCCAGCACTGACACTCCGACAGTGCAGCACTCCCTCAGTACTGATCCTCTGACAGTGCAGCCCTCCCTCAGTACTGACACTCCGACAGTGCAGCACTCCTTCTGTACTGACCCTCCGACAGTGCAGCACTCCCTCTGTACTGACACTCCGACAGTGCAGCACTCCATCAGTACTCACCCTCTGCCATTGCAGTACTCCTACAGTACTGACCCTCTGACATTGCAGCACTGCCTCAGTAATGATTCTCCGACAGTGCAGCACTCCCTCAGTACTGACCCTCCGACAGTGCAGCACTCCCTCAGTACTGACCCTCCGACAGTGCAGCACTCCCTCAGTACTGACCATCCGACAGTGCAGCACTCCCTCATTACTGACCCTCCGACAGTGCAGCACTCCCTCATTACTGACCCTCCAACAGTGCAGCACTCCCTCAGTACTGACCCTCCGACAGTGCACCATTCCCTCAGTACTGACCCTCCGACAGTGCAGCACTCCCTCAGTACTCACCCTCTGACAATGCGGCACTCCCTCAGTAGTGACCCTCTGACAGTGCAGCACTCCCACAGTACTGACACTCCGACGGTGCAGCACTCCCTCAGTCCTGACCTCTGACAGTGCATTACTCCCTCAGTACTAACCCTCTTTCAGTGCGGCATTCCCTCAGTAGTGAACCTCTGACAGTGCAGCACTCCCTCAGTACTGACCCTCCGACAGTGCAGCACTCCCTCAGTACTGACCATCTGACTGTGCAGCACTCCCTCAGTACTGACCCTCTGACATTGCAGCACACCCTCAGTACTAACCCTCTGGCAGTGCAGCACTCCCTCAGTACTGACCCTCCGACAGTGCAGCACTCCCTCAGTACTGACCCTCCAACAGTGCAGAACTCCCTCAGTGCTGACCGTCTGACAGTGCAGCACTCCCTCATTACTGACCCTCTGGCAGTGCAGCACTCCCTCAGTACTGACCCTCCGACAGTGCAGCACTTCCTCAGTACTGACCCTCCAACAGTGCAGCACTCCTTTAGTACTGACCCTCCTACAGTCCAGCACTCCCTCAGTACTGACCCTCCGACAGTGCAGCACACCCTCAGTACTGACCCTCTGACAGTGCAGCACACCCTCAGTACTGACCCTCTGACAGTGCAGCAGACCCTCAGTACTTACCCTCTGACAGTGCAGCACTCCCTCAGTACTGACCATCCGACAGTGCAGCACTCCCCCAGTACTGACCCTTGACTGTGCAGCGTGACCTCAGTACTGACCCTCTGACAGTGCAGCTCTCCCTCAGTACTGACCCTCCGAAAGTGCAGCACTCCATCAGTACTGACCCTCTGACAGTGCAGCACTCCCTCAGTACCCACCCTCCGACAGTGCAGCACTCCCTACGTACTGACCGTTCAACAGTGCAGCACTCCCACAGTACTGACCCTCCGTCGGTGCAGCACTCCCTCAGTACTGACCCACCGTCGGTGCAGCACTCCCTTAGCACTGACAGTCCGAATGTGCAGCACTCCCTCAGTACTGATCGTCTGACAATGCAGCACTCCCTCAGTACTGACCCTCCGACAGTGCAGCACTCCCTCAGCAGTGACGCTCTGACAGTGCAGCACTCCCTCAGTACTGACCCTCTGACATGCGGCACTCCCTCAGTACTGACCCTCGGACAGTGCAGTACTCCCTCAGTACTGACCCTCTGACTGTGCAGCACTCACTCAGCACTGACCCTTCAAAAGTGGAACACGCCCTCAGTACTCACCCACTGACATTGTACTACTCCTACATTACTGATACTCTGACATTGCAGCACTGCCTCAGTACTGACCCTCCGACACTGCAGCACTCCCTCAGTACTGACCCTCTGAAAGTGCAGCACTCCCCCAGCACTGTCACTCCGAAAGTGCAGCACTCCCTCAGTACTGACCCTCCGACAGTGCAGCTCTCCCTCAGTATTGACCGTCCGACAGTGCAGCACTCCCTCAGTACTAACCCTCTGACAGTGCAGCACTCCCTCAGTACTGTCCGTTCAACAGTGCAGCACTCCCACAGTACTGACCCTCCGTCAGAGCAGCACTCCCTCAGCACTGACTCTCCGACAGTGCAGCACTCCCTCAGCAGTGACACTCTGACAGTGCAGCACTCCCTCAGTACTGACCCTCCGACAGTGCAGCACTCCCTCAGTACTGACCCTCTGACAGTGCAGCACTCCCTCAGTACTGACCCTCCGACAGTGCAGCACTCCCTCAGTACTGACCCTCTGACAGTGCAGTACTCCCTCAGTACTGACCCTCTGACATTGCGGCACTCCCTCACTACTGACCCTCTGACAGTGCAGCACTCCCTCAGTACTGACCCTCTGACAGTGCAGTACTCCCTCTGTAGTGACACTCCGACAGTGCAGCACTCCGTCAGCAGTGACGCTCTGACAGTGCAGCACTCCCTCAGTACTGACCCACCGACTGTGCGTCAGTCCCTTCGCATTGACCCTCCGACAGTGCAGCACTCCCTCAGCACTGACCCTCCGACAGTGCAGCACTCCCCCAGCACTGGCACTCCGACAGTGCAGCACTCCCTCAGTACTGATCCTCCGACAGAGCAGCACTCCCTCAGTACTGACACTCCGACACTGCAGCACACCCTCAGTACTGACCCTCCGACAGTGCAGCACTCCCTCACTACTGACCCTCTGACAGTGCAGCACTCCCTCAGTACTGACCCTCTGACAGTGCAGCACTCCCTCAGTACTGACCCTCTGACAGTGCAGCACTCCCTCAGTACTGACCCTCTGACAGTGCAGCACTCCCTCAGTACTGATCCTCCGACAGTGCAGCACTCCCTCAGTTCTGACCCTCTGACAGTGCAGCACTCCCTCAGTACTGACCCTCTGACAGTGCAGCACTCCCTCAGTACTGACCCTCTGACAGTGCAGCACTCCCTCAGTACTGACCCTCTGACAGTGCAGCAGTCCCTCAGTACTGACACTCCAACAGTGCAGCACTCCCTCAGTTCTGATCCTCCGACAGTGCAGCAGTCCCTCAGTACTGACACTCCAACAGTGCAGCACTCCCTCAGTACTGATCCTCCGACAATGCAGCAGTCCCTCAGTACTGACAATCCAACAGTGCAGCACTCCCTCAGTACTCACCCTCTGACAGTGCAGCACTCCCTCAGTACTCACCCTCTGACAGTGCAGCACTCCCTCAGTACTCACCCACTGACATTGCAGTACTCCTACAGTACTGATCATTTGACATTGCAGCACTGCCTCAGTACTGACCATCCGACACTGCAGCACTCCCTCAGTACTGACCCTCTGGAAGTGCAGCACTCCCCCAGCACTGACACTCCGACAGTGCAGCACTCCCTCAGTCCTGACCTCTGACAGTGCATTACTCCCTCAGTACTAACCCTCTGACAGTGCGGCACTCCCTCAGTAGTGAACCTCTGACAGTGCAGCACTCCCTCAGTACTGATCCTCTGACAATGCAGCATTCCCTCAGTACTGACCCTCCGACAGTGCAGCACTCCCTCAGTACTGACCATCCGACAGTGCAGCAAACCTCAGTACTGACACTCACATAGTGCAACACTCCCTCAGTACTATCCCTCCATGAGTCAGCACTCCCTCTGTACTGACCCTCCGACAGTGCAGCACTCCCTAAGTAATGACCGTCTGACAGTGCAGCACTCCTTCAGTACTGACCATCTGAAAGTGCAGCACTCCTCCAGCACTGACACTCCGACAGTGCAGCACTCCCTCAGTACTGATCCTCTGACAGTGCAGCCCTCCCTCAGTACTGACACTCCGACAGTGCAGCACTCCTTCTGTACTGACCCTCCGACAGTGCAGCACTCCCTCTGTACTGACACTCCGACAGTGCAGCACTCCATCAGTACTCACCCTCTGCCATTGCAGTACTCCTACAGTACTGACCCTCTGACATTGCAGCACTGCCTCAGTAATGATTCTCCGACAGTGCAGCACTCCCTCAGTACTGACCCTCCGACAGTGCAGCACTCCCTCAGTACTGACCCTCCGACAGTGCAGCACTCCCTCAGTACTGACCATCCGACAGTGCAGCACTCCCTCATTACTGACCCTCCGACAGTGCAGCACTCCCTCATTACTGACCCTCCAACAGTGCAGCACTCCCTCAGTACTGACCCTCCGACAGTGCACCATTCCCTCAGTACTGACCCTCCGACAGTGCAGCACTCCCTCAGTACTCACCCTCTGACAATGCGGCACTCCCTCAGTAGTGACCCTCTGACAGTGCAGCACTCCCACAGTACTGACACTCCGACGGTGCAGCACTCCCTCAGTCCTGACCTCTGACAGTGCATTACTCCCTCAGTACTAACCCTCTGACAGTGCGGCACTCCCTCAGTAGTGAACCTCTGACAGTGCAGCACTCCCTCAGTACTGACCCTCCGACAGTGCAGCACTCCCTCAGTACTGACCATCTGACTGTGCAGCACTCCCTCAGTACTGACCCTCTGACATTGCAGCACACCCTCAGTACTAACCCTCTGGCAGTGCAGCACTCCCTCAGTACTGACCCTCCGACAGTGCAGCACTCCCTCAGTACTGACCCTCCAACAGTGCAGAACTCCCTCAGTGCTGACCGTCTGACAGTGCAGCACTCCCTCATTACTGACCCTCTGGCAGTGCAGCACTCCCTCAGTACTGACCCTCCGACAGTGCAGCACTTCCTCAGTACTGACCCTCCAACAGTGCAGCACTCCTTTAGTACTGACCCTCCTACAGTCCAGCACTCCCTCAGTACTGACCCTCCGACAGTGCAGCACACCCTCAGTACTGACCCTCTGACAGTGCAGCACACCCTCAGTACTGACCCTCTGACAGTGCAGCAGACCCTCAGTACTTACCCTCTGACAGTGCAGCACTCCCTCAGTACTGACCATCCGACAGTGCAGCACTCCCCCAGTACTGACCCTTGACTGTGCAGCGTGACCTCAGTACTGACCCTCTGACAGTGCAGCTCTCCCTCAGTACTGACCCTCCGAAAGTGCAGCACTCCATCAGTACTGACCCTCTGACAGTGCAGCACTCCCTCAGTACCCACCCTCCGACAGTGCAGCACTCCCACAGTACTGACCGTTCAACAGTGCAGCACTCCCACAGTACTGACCCTCCGTCGGTGCAGCACTCCCTCAGTACTGACCCACCGTCGGTGCAGCACTCCCTTAGCACTGACAGTCCGAATGTGCAGCACTCCCTCAGTACTGATCGTCTGACAATGCAGCACTCCCTCAGTACTGACCCTCCGACAGTGCAGCACTCCCTCAGCAGTGACGCTCTGACAGTGCAGCACTCCCTCAGTACTGACCCTCTGACATGCGGCACTCCCTCAGTACTGACCCTCGGACAGTGCAGTACTCCCTCAGTACTGACCCTCTGACTGTGCAGCACTCACTCAGCACTTACCCTTCAAAAGTGGAACACGCCCTCAGTACTCACCCACTGACATTGTACTACTCCTACATTACTGATACTCTGACATTGCAGCACTGCCTCAGTACTGACCCTCCGACACTGCAGCACTCCCTCAGTACTGACCCTCTGAAAGTGCAGCACTCCCCCAGCACTGTCACTCCGAAAGTGCAGCACTCCCTCAGTACTGACCCTCCGACAGTGCAGCTCTCCCTCAGTATTGACCGTCCGACAGTGCAGCACTCCCTCAGTACTAACCCTCTGACAGTGCAGCACTCCCTCAGTACTGTCCGTTCAACAGTGCAGCACTCCCACAGTACTGACCCTCCGTCAGAGCAGCACTCCCTCAGCACTGACTCTCCGACAGTGCAGCACTCCCTCAGCAGTGACGCTCTGACAGTGCAGCACTCCCTCAGTACTGACCCTCCGACAGTGCAGCACTCCCTCAGTACTGACCCTCTGACAGTGCAGCACTCCCTCAGTACTGACCCTCCGACAGTGCAGCACTCCCTCAGTACTGACCCTCTGACAGTGCAGTACTCCCTCAGTACTGACCCTCTGACATTGCGGCACTCCCTCACTACTGACCCTCTGACAGTGCAGCACTCCCTCAGTACTGACCCTCTGACAGTGCAGTACTCCCTCAGTAGTGACACTCCGACAGTGCAGCACTCCGTCAGCAGTGACGCTCTGACAGTGCAGCACTCCCTCAGTACTGACCCACCGACTGTGCGTCAGTCCCTTCGCATTGACCCTCCGACAGTGCAGCACTCCCTCAGCACTGACCCTCCGACAGTGCAGCACTCCCCCAGCACTGGCACTCCGACAGTGCAGCACTCCCTCAGTACTGATCCTCCGACAGAGCAGCACTCCCTCAGTACTGACACTCCGACACTGCAGCACACCCTCAGTACTGACCCTCCGACAGTGCAGCACTCCCTCACTACTGACCCTCTGACAGTGCAGCACTCCCTCAGTACTGACCCTCTGACAGTGCAGCACTCCCTCAGTACTGACCCTCTGACAGTGCAGCACTCCCTCAGTACTGACCCTCTGACAGTGCAGCACTCCCTCAGTACTGATCCTCCGACAGTGCAGCACTCCCTCAGTTCTGACCCTCTGACAGTGCAGCACTCCCTCAGTACTGACCCTCTGACAGTGCAGCACTCCCTCAGTACTGACCCTCTGACAGTGCAGCACTCCCTCAGTACTGACCCTCTGACAGTGCAGCAGTCCCTCAGTACTGACACTCCAACAGTGCAGCACTCCCTCAGTTCTGATCCTCCGACAGTGCAGCAGTCCCTCAGTACTGACACTCCAACAGTGCAGCACTCCCTCAGTACTGATCCTCCGACAATGCAGCAGTCCCTCAGTACTGACAATCCAACAGTGCAGCACTCCCTCAGTACTCACCCTCTGACAGTGCAGCACTCCCTCAGTACTCACCCTCTGACAGTGCAGCACTCCCTCAGTACTCACCCACTGACATTGCAGTACTCCTACAGTACTGATCATTTGACATTGCAGCACTGCCTCAGTACTGACCATCCGACACTGCAGCACTCCCTCAGTACTGACCCTCTGGAAGTGCAGCACTCCCCCAGCACTGACACTCCGACAGTGCAGCACTCCCTCAGTACTGACCCTCTGACAGTGCAGCTCTCCCTCAGTACTGACCCTCCGACAGTGCAGCACACCCTCAGTACTGACCCTCTGACAGTGCAGCACACCCTCAGTACTGACCCTCTGACAGTGCAGCAGACCCTCAGTACTGACCCTCTGACAGTGCAGCACTCCCTCAGTACTGACCATCCGACAGTGCAGCAATCCCCCAGTACTGACCCTCCGACTGTGCAGCGTGACCTCAGTACTGACCCTCTGACAGTGCAGCACTCCCTCAGTACTGACCCTCTGACAGTGCAGCTCTCCCTCAGTACTGACCCTCCGAAAGTGCAGCACTCCATCAGTACTGACCCTCTGACAGTGCAGCACTCCCTCAGTACCCACCCTCCGACAGTGCAGCACTCCCACAGTACTGACCGTTCAACAGTGCAGCACTCCCACAGTACTGACCCTCCGTCGGTGCAGCACTCCCTTAGCACTGACAGTCCGAATGTGCAGCACTCCCTCAGTACTGATCGTCTGACAATGCAGCACTCCCTCAGTACTGACCCTCCGACAGTACAGCACTCCCTCAGTACTGACCCTCCGACAGTGCAGCACTCCCTCAGCATTGACGCTCTGACAGTGCAGCACTCCCTCAGTACTGACCCTCTGACATGCGGCACTCCCTCAGTACTGACCCTCGGACAGTGCAGTACTCCCTCAGTACTGACCCTCTGACTGTGCAGCACTCCCTCAGCACTGACCCTTCAAAAGTGGAACACGCCCTCAGTACTCACCCACTGACATTGCACTACTCCTACAGTACTGATACTCTGACATTGCAGCACTGCCTCAGTACTGACCCTCCGACACTGCAGCACTCCCTCAGTACTGACCCTCTGAAAGTGCAGCACTCCCCCAGCACTGACACTCCGAAAGTGCAGCACTCCCTCAGTACTGACCCTCTGACATTGCGGCACTCCCTCACTACTGACCCTCTGACAGTGCAGCACTCCCTCAGTACTGACCCTCTGACAGTGCAGTACTCCCTCAGTAGTGACACTCCGACAGTGCAGCACTCCCTCAGCAGTGACGCTCTGACAGTGCAGCACTCCCTCAGTACTGACCCTCCGACTGTGCGTCAGTCCCTTAGCATTGACCCTCCGACAGTACAGCACTCCCTCAGCACTGACCCTCCGACAGTGCAGCACTCCCCCAGCTCTGACACTCCGACAGTGCAGCACTCCCTCAGTACTGACCCTCCGACAGTGCAGCACACCCCCAGCACTGGCACTCCGACAGTGCAGCACTCCCTCAGTACTGATCCTCCGACAGAGCAGCACTCCCTCATTACTGACACTCTGACACTGCAGCACACCCTCAGTACTGACCCTCCGACAGTGCAGCACTCCCTCAGTACTGTCCCTCTGACAGTGCAGCACTCCCTCAGTACTGACCCTCTGACAGTGCAGCACTCCCTCAGTACTGACCCTCTGACAGTGCAGCACTCCCTCAGTACTGACCCTCTGACAGTGCAGCACTCCCTCAGTACTGATCCTCCGACAGTGCAGCACTCCCTCAGTTCTGACCCTCTGACAGTGCAGCACTCCCTCAGTACTGACCCTCCGACAGTGCAGCACTCCCTCAGTACTGACCCTCTGACAGTGCAGCACTCCCTCAGTACTGACACTCCAACAGTGCAGCACTCCCTCAGTACTCACCCTCTGACAGTGCAGCACTCCCTCAGTACTCACCCTCTGACAGTGCAGCACTCCCTCAGTACTGACCCTTCAAAAGTTGAACACGCACTCAGTACTCACCTACTGACATTGCAGTACTCCTACAGTACTGACACTCTGACACTGCAGCACACCCTCAGTACTGACCCTCCGACAGTGCAGCACTCCCTCAGTACTGACCCTCTGACAGTGCAGCACTCCCTCAGTACTGACCCTCTGACAGTGCAGCACTCCCTCAGTACTGACCCTCTGACAGTGCAGCACTCCCTCAGTACTGACCCTCTGAAAGTGCAGCACTCCCTCATTTCTGATCCTCCGACAGTGCAGCACTCCCTCAGTTCTGACCCTCTGACAGTGCAGCACTCCCTCAGTACTGACCCTCCGACAGTGCAGCACTCCCTCAGTACTGACCCTCTGACAGTGCAGCAATCCCTCAGTACTGACCCTCTGATAGTGCAGCAGTCCCTCAGTACTGACACTCCAACAGTGCAGCACTACCTTAGTACTGATCCTCCGACAATGCAGCAGTCCCTCAGTACTGACACTCCAACAGTGCAGCACTCCCTCAGTACTCACCCTCTGACAGTGCAGCACTCCCTCAGTACTCACCCTCTGACAGTGCAGCACTCCCTCAGTACTGACCCTTCAAAAGTTGAACACGCACTCAGTACTCACCTACTGACATTGCAGTACTCCTACAGTACTGATCCTCTGACATTGCAGCACTCCCTCAGTACTGACCCTCCGACAGTGCAGCACTCCCTCAGCAGTGACGCTCTGACAGTGCAGCACTCCCTCAGTACTCACCCTCTGACAATGCGGCACTCCCTCAGTAGTGACCCTCTGACAGTGCAGCACTCCCACAGTACTGACACTCCGACAGTGCAGCACTCCCTCAGTCCTGACCTCTGACAGTGCATTACTCCCTCAGTACTAACCCTCTGACAGTGCGGCACTCCCTCAGTAGTGAACCTCTGACAGTGCAGCACTCCCTCAGTACTGATCCTCTGACAATGCAGCACTCCCTCAGTACTGACCCTCCGACAGTGCAGCACTCCCTCAGTACTGACCATCCGACAGTGCAGCAAACCTCAGTACTGACACTCACATAGTGCAACACTCCCTCAGTACTATCCCTCCATGAGTCAGCACTCCCTCTGTACTGACCCTCCGACAGTGCAGCACTCCCTAAGTAATGACCGTCTGACAGTGCAGCACTCCTTCAGTACTGACCATCTGAAAGTGCAGCACTCCTCCAGCACTGACACTCCGACAGTGCAGCACTCCCTCAGTACTGATCCTCTGACAGTGCAGCCCTCCCTCAGTACTGACACTCCGACAGTGCAGCACTCCTTCTGTACTGACCCTCCGACAGTGCAGCACTCCCTCTGTACTGACACTCCGACAGTGCAGCACTCCATCAGTACTCACCCTCTGCCATTGCAGTACTCCTACAGTACTGACCCTCTGACATTGCAGCACTGCCTCAGTAATGATTCTCCGACAGTGCAGCACTCCCTCAGTACTGACCCTCCGACAGTGCAGCACTCCCTCAGTACTGACCCTCCGACAGTGCAGCACTCCCTCAGTACTGACCATCCGACAGTGCAGCACTCCCTCATTACTGACCCTCCGACAGTGCAGCACTCCCTCATTACTGACCCTCCAACAGTGCAGCACTCCCTCAGTACTGACCCTCCGACAGTGCACCATTCCCTCAGTACTGACCCTCCGACAGTGCAGCACTCCCTCAGTACTCACCCTCTGACAATGCGGCACTCCCTCAGTAGTGACCCTCTGACAGTGCAGCACTCCCACAGTACTGACACTCCGACGGTGCAGCACTCCCTCAGTCCTGACCTCTGACAGTGCATTACTCCCTCAGTACTAACCCTCTGACAGTGCGGCACTCCCTCAGTAGTGGACCTCTGACAGTGCAGCACTCCCTCAGTACTGACCCTCCGACAGTGCAGCACTCCCTCAGTACTGACCATCTGACTGTGCAGCACTCCCTCAGTACTGACCCTCTGACATTGCAGCACACCCTCAGTACTAACCCTCTGGCAGTGCAGCACTCCCTCAGTTCTGACCCTCCGACAGTGCAGCACTCCCTCAGTACTGACCCTCCAACAGTGCAGAACTCCCTCAGTGCTGACCGTCTGACAGTGCAGCACTCCCTCATTACTGACCCTCTGGCAGTGCAGCACTCCCTCAGTACTGACCCTCCGACAGTGCAGCACTTCCTCAGTACTGACCCTCCAACAGTGCAGCACTCCTTTAGTACTGACCCTCCTACAGTCCAGCACTCCCTCAGTACTGACCCTCCGACAGTGCAGCACACCCTCAGTACTGACCCTCTGACAGTGCAGCACACCCTCAGTACTGACCCTCTGACAGTGCAGCAGACCCTCAGTACTTACCCTCTGACAGTGCAGCACTCCCTCAGTACTGACCATCCGACAGTGCAGCACTCCCCCAGTACTGACCCTTGACTGTGCAGCGTGACCTCAGTACTGACCCTCTGACAGTGCAGCTCTCCCTCAGTACTGACCCTCCGAAAGTGCAGCACTCCATCAGTACTGACCCTCTGACAGTGCAGCACTCCCTCAGTACCCACCCTCCGACAGTGCAGCACTCCCTACGTACTGACCGTTCAACAGTGCAGCACTCCCACAGTACTGACCCTCCGTCGGTGCAGCACTCCCTCAGTACTGACCCACCGTCGGTGCAGCACTCCCTTAGCACTGACAGTCCGAATGTGCAGCACTCCCTCAGTACTGATCGTCTGACAATGCAGCACTCCCTCAGTACTGACCCTCCGACAGTGCAGCACTCCCTCAGCAGTGACGCTCTGACAGTGCAGCACTCCCTCAGTACTGACCCTCTGACATGCGGCACTCCCTCAGTACTGACCCTCGGACAGTGCAGTACTCCCTCAGTACTGACCCTCTGACTGTGCAGCACTCACTCAGCACTTACCCTTCAAAAGTGGAACACGCCCTCAGTACTCACCCACTGACATTGTACTACTCCTACATTACTGATACTCTGACATTGCAGCACTGCCTCAGTACTGACCCTCCGACACTGCAGCACTCCCTCAGTACTGACCCTCTGAAAGTGCAGCACTCCCCCAGCACTGTCACTCCGAAAGTGCAGCACTCCCTCAGTACTGACCCTCCGACAGTGCAGCTCTCCCTCAGTATTGACCGTCCGACAGTGCAGCACTCCCTCAGTACTAACCCTCTGACAGTGCAGCACTCCCTCAGTACTGTCCGTTCAACAGTGCAGCACTCCCACAGTACTGACCCTCCGTCAGAGCAGCACTCCCTCAGCACTGACTCTCCGACAGTGCAGCACTCCCTCAGCAGTGACGCTCTGACAGTGCAGCACTCCCTCAGTACTGACCCTCCGACAGTGCAGCACTCCCTCAGTACTGACCCTCTGACAGTGCAGCACTCCCTCAGTACTGACCCTCCGACAGTGCAGCACTCCCTCAGTACTGACCCTCTGACAGTGCAGTACTCCCTCAGTACTGACCCTCTGACATTGCGGCACTCCCTCACTACTGACCCTCTGACAGTGCAGCACTCCCTCAGTACTGACCCTCTGACAGTGCAGTACTCCCTCAGTAGTGACACTCCGACAGTGCAGCACTCCGTCAGCAGTGACGCTCTGACAGTGCAGCACTCCCTCAGTACTGACCCACCGACTGTGCGTCAGTCCCTTCGCATTGACCCTCCGACAGTGCAGCACTCCCTCAGCACTGACCCTCCGACAGTGCAGCACTCCCCCAGCACTGGCACTCCGACAGTGCAGCACGCCCTCAGTACTGATCCTCCGACAGAGCAGCACTCCCTCAGTACTGACACTCCGACACTGCAGCACACCCTCAGTACTGACCCTCCGACAGTGCAGCACTCCCTCACTACTGACCCTCTGACAGTGCAGCACTCCCTCAGTACTGACCCTCTGACAGTGCAGCACTCCCTCAGTACTGACCCTCTGACAGTGCAGCACTCCCTCAGTACTGACCCTCTGACAGTGCAGCACTCCCTCAGTACTGATCCTCCGACAGTGCAGCACTCCCTCAGTTCTGACCCTCTGACAGTGCAGCACTCCCTCAGTACTGACCCTCTGACAGTGCAGCACTCCCTCAGTACTGACCCTCTGACAGTGCAGCACTCCCTCAGTACTGACCCTCTGACAGTGCAGCAGTCCCTCAGTACTGACACTCCAACAGTGCAGCACTCCCTCAGTTCTGATCCTCCGACAGTGCAGCAGTCCCTCAGTACTGACACTCCAACAGTGCAGCACTCCCTCAGTACTGATCCTCCGACAATGCAGCAGTCCCTCAGTACTGACAATCCAACAGTGCAGCACTCCCTCAGTACTCACCCTCTGACAGTGCAGCACTCCCTCAGTACTCACCCTCTGACAGTGCAGCACTCCCTCAGTACTCACCCACTGACATTGCAGTACTCCTACAGTACTGATCATTTGACATTGCAGCACTGCCTCAGTACTGACCATCCGACACTGCAGCACTCCCTCAGTACTGACCCTCTGGAAGTGCAGCACTCCCCCAGCACTGACACTCCGACAGTGCAGCACTCCCTCAGTACTGACCCTCTGACAGTGCAGCTCTCCCTCAGTACTGACCCTCCGACAGTGCAGCACACCCTCAGTACTGACCCTCTGACAGTGCAGCACACCCTCAGTACTGACCCTCTGACAGTGCAGCAGACCCTCAGTACTGACCCTCTGACAGTGCAGCACTCCCTCAGTACTGACCATCCGACAGTGCAGCACTCCCCCAGTACTGACCCTCCGACTGTGCAGCGTGACCTCAGTACTGACCCTCTGACAGTGCAGCTCTCCCTCAGTACTGACCCTCCGAAAGTGCAGCACTCCATCAGTACTGACCCTCTGACAGTGCAGCACTCCCTCAGTACCCACCCTCCGACAGTGCAGCACTCCCACAGTACTGACCGTTCAACAGTGCAGCACTCCCACAGTACTGACCCTCCGTCGGTGCAGCACTCCCTTAGCACTGACAGTCCGAATGTGCAGCACTCCCTCAGTACTGATCGTCTGACAATGCAGCACTCCCTCAGTACTGACCCTCCGACAGTGCAGCACTCCCTCAGCATTGACGCTCTGACAGTGCAGCACTCCCTCAGTACTGACCCTCTGACATGCGGCACTCCCTCAGTACTGACCCTCGGACAGTGCAGTACTCCCTCAGTACTGACCCTCTGACTGTGCAGCACTCCCTCAGCACTGACCCTTCAAAAGTGGAACACGCCCTCAGTACTCACCCACTGACATTGCACTACTCCTACAGTACTGATACTCTGACATTGCAGCACTGCCTCAGTACTGACCCTCCGACACTGCAGCACTCCCTCAGTACTGACCCTCTGAAAGTGCAGCACTCCCCCAGCACTGACACTCCGAAAGTGCAGCACTCCCTCAGTACTGACCCTCTGACATTGCGGCACTCCCTCACTACTGACCCTCTGACAGTGCAGCACTCCCTCAGTACTGACCCTCTGACAGTGCAGTACTCCCTCAGTAGTGACACTCCGACAGTGCAGCACTCCCTCAGCAGTGACGCTCTGACAGTGCAGCACTCCCTCAGTACTGACCCTCCGACTGTGCGTCAGTCCCTTAGCATTGACCCTCCGACAGTACAGCACTCCCTCAGCACTGACCCTCCGACAGTGCAGCACTCCCCCAGCTCTGACACTCCGACAGTGCAGCACTCCCTCAGTACTGACCCTCCGACAGTGCAGCACACCCCCAGCACTGGCACTCCGACAGTGCAGCACTCCCTCAGTACTGATCCTCCGACAGAGCAGCACTCCCTCAGTACTGACACTCTGACACTGCAGCACACCCTCAGTACTGACCCTCCGACAGTGCAGCACTCCCTCAGTACTGTCCCTCTGACAGTGCAGCACTCCCTCAGTACTGACCCTCTGACAGTGCAGCACTCCCTCAGTACTGACCCTCTGACAGTGCAGCACTCCCTCAGTACTGACCCTCTGACAGTGCAGCACTCCCTCAGTACTGATCCTCCGACAGTGCAGCACTCCCTCAGTTCTGACCCTCTGACAGTGCAGCACTCCCTCAGTACTGACCCTCCGACAGTGCAGCACTCCCTCAGTACTGACCCTCTGACAGTGCAGCACTCCCTCAGTACTGACACTCCAACAGTGCAGCACTCCCTCAGTTCTGATCCTCCGACAGTGCAGCAGTCCCTCAGTACTGACACTCCATCAGTGCGCCACTCCCTCAGTACTGATCCTCCGACAATGCAGCAGTCCCTCAGTACTGACACTCCAACAGTGCAGCACTCCCTCAGTACTCACCCTCTGACAGTGCAGCACTCCCTCAGTACTCACCCTCTGACAGTGCAGCACTCCCTCAGTACTGACCCTTAAAAAGTGGAACACGCACTCAGTACTCACCCACTGACATTGCAGTACTCCTACAGTACTGATCCTCTGACATTGCAGCACTGCCTCAGTACTGACCATCCGACAATGCAGCACTCCCTCAGTACTGACCCTCTGGAAGTGCAGCACTCCCCCAGCACTGACACTCCGACAGTGCAGCACACCCTCAGTACTGACCCTCTGACCGTGCAGCGCTCCCTCAGTACTGACCCTCTGACAGTGCAGCACTCCCTCAGTACTGACCCTCTGACAGTGCAGCACTCCCTCAGTACTGACCCTCCGACAGTGCATCACTCCCTCAGTTCTGACCCTCTGACAGTGCAGCACTCCCCTCAGTACTGACCCTCCGACAGTGCAGCACTCCCTCAGTACTGACCCTCTGACAGTGCAGCACTCCCTCAGTACTGACTGTCTGACAGTGCAGCACTCCCTCAGTACTGACCCTCTGACAGTGCAGCACTCCCTCAAGTACTGACACTCCAACAGTGCAGCACTCCCTCAGTTCTGATCCTCCGACAGTGCAGCAAGTCCCTCATTACTGACACTCCAACAGTGCAGCACACCCTCAGTACTGATCCTCCGACAGTGCAGCAGTCCCTCAGTACTGACACCTCCAACAGTGCAGCACTCCCTCAGTACTCACCCTCTGACAGTGCAGCACTCCCTCAGTACTGACACTCCAACAGTGCAGCACTCCCTCAGTACTGACCCTCTGACAGTGCAGCACTCCCTCATTACTCACCCTCTGACAGTGCAGCACTCCCTCAGTACTGACCATTCAAAAGTGGAACACGCACTCAGTACTCACCCACTGACATTGCAGTACTCCTACAGTACTGATCCTCTGACATTGCAGCACTGGTTCAGTACTGACCATCCGACACTGCAGCACTCCCTCAGTACTGACCCTCTGGAAGTGCAGCACTCCTCCAGCACTGACACTCCGACAGTGCAGCCCTCCCTCAGTTCTGACCCTCTGACAGTGCGGCACTCCCTCAGTACTGACCCTCCGACAGTGCAGCACACCCTCAGTACTGACCCTCCGACAGTGCAGCACTCCGTCAGTACTGACCCTCTGACAGTGCAGCACACCCTCAGTACTGACCCTCCGACAGTGCAGCACTCCCTCAGTACTGACCCTCCGACAGTGTAGCACTCCCTCAGTACTGACCCTCCGACTGTGCAGCGTGACCTCAGTACTGACCCTCTTACAGTGCAGCTCTCCCTCAGTACTTAACCTCCGAAAGTGCAGCACTCCTCAGTACTGACCCCTCTGACAGTGCAGCACTCCCTCAGTACTGACCCTCTGACAGTGCAGCGCTCCCTCAGTACTGACAGTTCAACAGTGCAGCACTCCCACACTAATGACTCTCCGTCGGTGCAGCACTCCCTTAGCACTGACACTCCGAATGTGCAGCACTCCCTCAGTACTGACCCTCTGACAGTGCAGCACTCCCTCAGTACTGATCCTCTGACAATGCAGCACTCCCTCAGTACTGACCCTCCGACAGTGCAGCACTCCCTCAGCAGTGACGCTCTGACAGTGCAGTACTCGCTCAGTACTAACCCTTTGACATGCGGCACTCCCTCAGTACTGACCCTCTGACAGTGCAGTACTCTCTCAGTACTGACCCTCCAACAGTGCAGCACTCCCTCAGCAGTGATGCTCTGACAGTGCAGCACTCCCTCAGTACTGACCCTCTGACAGTGCAAGCACTCCCTCAGTACTGACCCTCTGACAATTCAGCACTCCCTCCTGTACTGACCCTCCGACAGTGCGTCAGTCCCTTAGCATTGACCCTCTGACAGTGCAGCACTCCCTCAGCACTGACCCTCTGACAGTGGAGCACTCCCTCAGCACTGACCCTCTGACGGTGCAGCACTCCCTCAGTACTGACCCCGTTTCAGCGCAGCACTCCCTCAGTACTGACCCTTCGACAGTGCAGCACTCCCTCAGTACTGACCCTCTGACAGTGTAGCACACCCTCAGTACTAACCCTCTGACATTGCAGCACACCCTCAGTACTAACCCTCTGGTAGTGCAGCACTCCCTCAGTACTGACCCTCCGACAGTTCAGCACTCCCTCAGTACTGACCCTCTGACAGTGCAGTACTCCCTCAGTACTGACCGTTCAACAGTGCAGCACTCCCACACTACTGACCCTCCGTCGGTGCAGCACTCCCTTAGCACTGACACTCCGAATGTGCAGCACTCCCTCAGTACTGACCCTCTGACTGTGCTGTACTCTCTCAGTACTGACCCTCCGACAGTGCAGCACTCCCTCAGCAGTAACGGTCTGACAGTGCAGCACGCCCTCAGTATTGACCCTCTGAAAGTGCAGCACTCCCTCAGTACTGTCCCTCTGACAGTGGAGCACTCCTCAGCACTGACCCTCTGACAGTGCAGCACTCCCTCAGTACTGACCCTTCGACAGTGCAGCATGCCCTCAGTACTAACCCTCTGACATTGCAGCACACCTTCAGTACTAACCCTCTGGCAGTGCAGCACTCCTCAGTACTGACCCTCCGACAGTGCAGCACTCCCTCAGTACTGACCCTCCAACAGTGCAGTACTCCCTCAGTACTGACCGTCTGACAGTGCAGCACTCCCTCATTACTGACCCTCTGACAGTGCAGCACTCCCTCTGTACTGACCCTCTGACAGTGCAGCACACCCTCACTACTAACCCTCTGACATTGCAGCACACCCTCATTACTAACCCTCTGGCAGTGCAGCACTCCTTTAGTACTGACCCTCCCATAGTGCAGCACTCCCTCAGTACTGACCCGCCGACAGTGCAGCACTCCCTCAGTACTGACCCTCCGACAGTGCAGCACACCCTCAGTACTGACCCTCCGACAGTGCAGCACACCCTCAGTACTGACCCTCTGACAGTGCAACACTCCCTCAGCACTGACCCTCTGACAGTGCAGCACTCCCTCAGTACTGACCCTCTGACAGTGCAGCACTCCCTCAGCACTGACCCTCTGACAGTGCAGCACTCCCTCAGCACTGACCCTCTGACAGTGCAGCCCTCCCTCAGCACTGACCCTCTGTTAGTCCGTGGTGGAGAGTTTGGGCTGGCTGAGGGGAGTTGCGAGGGCTGTCTAGGGAGGCGCAGGAGGTGGGGGATGAACAGGGTTGCGTAGTCAAGGGAGGATTGACAAGAGGCCCGGCCTCTCTGAGTTCCTGCTGCTGTGTTTTGACATATTACTCTTGGTGTTCCCAAGCTTATCCCTTTCTTGAGGGACACACTGCCACCTGCAGTCATGTCGAGCGCAGAGAGAGCTCCCGGGATTCTCCTAACTCTTGCTTCCTTCATTGGTGAGTTGGGATTGAGAGGCCCTTGCCTCCTTCTCATCAATTTTACAGCAGGCAGATGGATAGCCGGGGAAGTGGTAGAGAGACGGACGGGAGGCAAGGAGGGAGAGGGAAAGGATGAAGGAGAGACAGAAGGGGAGGGAGAGGGAGA